>KN485923.1:1601-21280 GCA_000787095.1 Periophthalmodon schlosseri
TCTCTCTGTCTGCCTCTCTCTCTCTCTCTCTCTCTCTCTCTCTCTGTCTGCCTCTCTGCCTTTCCTCTGCTCCCTCTCTTTCTCCTCCTCTCTCTCCTTCTTCCTCTCTTCCTCGCTCCCTCTCTCTCTTTTGTTTCTCTCTCTCTTTCTCTTCCTCTCCTCCTCTCTCCTTTCTTCTCCTCTCTTTCTCTCTTTCTCTCTTTCTCTCCTTCTCTACTCTCTCTCTCAGGTCACATCCTCCAGTCCCCTTCAGCAAACGTCCTCCCCACTCTCCCGTTCCACGTTCTCCGGGCTCTGTTTAGCTCCACCCCTCTGACCACAGACGACGGCGTTCTTCTGAGGAGGATGGCTCTGGAGATCGGAGCGATTCACCTGATCCTGGCATGTCTGTCTGCACTGAGCCACCATGCGCCCCGCAACCCCAACGCCCCCTCCAGCGTCTCTGAGGTACGGCGGTCAAAATTATCGAAAATCAGTTACTAATCGATACTAAAACTAGTATTGAAACTAGATACTCATTTTTGTCAGGTATTGATACTAAAAATGTCCCATTCACAGGACAGAAATGACCCTTTCCTGAATATCTTTAGAATGATCTTGAGCTGTATCAGAACAACTATAAGAATCAATACTAAAAAATAGCATTCACAGGACAGAAATGAACTTTTCCTAAATTGCTTTGAAATGATCTTGGGCTGTATCAGAACAAGTATAAGAACACATAGACAGTATAGACCCATGGACCACTATGGAACCTACCTGGACGATTGAGGGATTACACAGATATAAGGCCACATGGGAATAGAAAAGAAAGTACTGCCATTTATTGTTGAAAATCACAGTATATTAGTATATATATATATAGTATATACAGTATATATACAGTGTATATATATATATATATAAGTGTTTTTATTATCATCGTGCTATCAGGATTGAGTCTATTCCTTAGTATCGAAATTGAGTTTGAAATTTTAGTCCTCAAATTGGCACCATACAACAGGAATCTGGACACCCTGAATAGCCACAGCTGTCCTGGGACAGACTGACAGAAATGAGGCTACCAATCTGCACCATCAGCCCCTCCCACCACCAACACAAACACACATCTCACATCACTCATACTAGGAAATTTGAGTGAAGAGTCTTGCCAAAGGACACAACAACAGTCTGTACTAGAGTCACTGCTGCCCCCCCGTGGCACCTGGTATTCTCAGCGCTCTCCCATCCAAGTCCTGACCAGGCCCGGCCCTGCTTAACAACGAGACCAGACCAGATCAGGCTTTGACAGGGAGGTGTGGACAAGAGATAACTAGTGCCATCTGCTTTTTCTGAGTTCACACTTCAAGCTGATTGGTTAAACTCACCTGTCACTCACTCAGGGGCAGACTAACAGGAGAAGTGAGTGACAAAATGTACACAATGTGAACCAGAATGACACCAGATCGGCCGATATCGATACTGATTCTTTGGTATCTGTATCAGCCAACATCGATGCTTGATACCAATATTTTTTGGGCATTGCCGCAGTCTGTGTGCCCTTTTTGAACAGGCTAATGACTCAAAATGGAAATAGAAGAGAGATCAGAGGCTAAATGTGGCCTAAACCAGGTCTACCGTACAGCGCCCTCTGTCTGTGAGTTATATTTATGTCAGTTTGAGCGTTGCCAGATCTGACGCTCCTTCGTCCTTCAGACTCTATAAATCCACCTGCTTCTGGAGCTCAGCCCAGAGAGCAGTGACACAAGTGAATCTGAGACGCAGCTCAAACAGAGTCAAAATTCAAACAGCCTCAGAATGTGCTTCTGTCTGTGATAATCGTCTTTGGTCCTTTTACTGAAGACCTCATCATGGAGAAGTTTACTTTAATACTTATGTTTATGTGCACACTTTGACTACACTGTTTTATCATAAACAAGCTTCAAGGCAAGAACTGTGAAGTGCCTCACATTAATATAGTTTATGTCAAAGGATGCCCTTTCAACAATCCATGGGTTTCAATATAATGAAAAATTAGGACCGTTGCCATAGTAATTTACAATATTAAAGAGATGATCCTGTATAATTTGAATGATGAAAGTCCTAAAATTGTTGGAAGCTGAAACTCGGGAATAGTGCGTAGGTCCATTCAGTGTCTTGCCTAATGACACTGAATGGAATGGAGCTGCCAACATCCTTGTTTGTAGTTTTAGACTTAGTTCTAGGTCTAGTATTTTTGTGTTTTTATTGTGTTGTCATTGTACTGTTCAAAAAGCTTAAATATGAAATACAGGTGATAAGTGACTCCACAAACTGTATGAAAGAAAATTATTAATATAGAAAGTATTTGTGCCACCAGGGGAGTCGACTGGGGGGGACAAAGGGGTCTGTTGTCCCGAGCCCCAGGGTTTTAGGGGCCCAGAATGGGAACCTCTGCCAACCTCATTTATATTAGAGGGAGGCCCATGTGAGCCTTTCTGCCCCAGGCCCCCAATTTTCTGTCGGTGGGCCTGTGTGCCATCATAGTCTGAACAAAATCTATGGGAAACACTGAATATTATTTTTTATCGCAATATTTCTCTGGAGCGATATATCATGCTTCAAAGTTGGCCTCATAGCCTTCTGACCCCTCTTCAGCTTCTGCTGTTCATATTTCTGGCATTCTGACCCCTCTTCAGCCTCAGCTGTTCATATTTCTGACCTTCTGACCCCCCTTCAGCCTGAGATGCCCATATTTCTGACCGTTCAGCCCCCCTTTGGCCTCAGAGGTCCAGAATTCTGACCCCTCTTTAACCTCAGATGTCCATATTTTTGCCTTCTGACCCCTTTAGCCTCAGATGTTTGTTTCTGACCCCTTTGTCCCCTCTGTAGCCTCAGATGTTCATATTTCTGACCCCTCTCTCCCCTCTTCAGCCTCAGATGTCCAGTTGTCCAGGGGGAGGGACGTCAGAGGAGCAGCAGCTGTACTGGGCCAAAGGGACGGGCTTTGGGACCGGATCAACGGCCAGCGGTTGGGACGTGGAGCAGGCCCTGACCAAGCAGAGACTGGAGGAGCAGCACGTCACCTGTCTGCTGCAGGTACTGGACCGGTACTGGACCGGTACTGGACCGGGACTGGACCGGGACTGGACAGGGACTGGACTTGGACCGGACAGGGACTGGACAAGGACTGGACAAGGACTGGATAAGTTAGTATTATTACATCTTTAACCCTTTTCCCTGTTTTACTTTTCAGGTTTTGGCAAGTTACATTAACCCCTCAGGCTCCAGCGGCGCTCACAGCTCCGATTCTGAGAGCAGATCCAACACTGCAGCGCTCCCTAGTGTCCTACAGGAGTTACTGTCTCAGTCCTGCCTCATCCCGGCCATGTCCTCCTACCTGCGTAACGACTCAGGTAAACAAGTGTTTACCTGACCTTACCTTTTACTTGTTGCAGCTCATGTTTTTATAGTAGTTTTCATTTAGAAAAGTTGTACTGGAATTCTACTGCTTAGGCCTGTCACAATAATACTAATATCAACTTCCATAAAAGGTCTGTATTTTTCTGTTGTACAATGAGGTTTGAGCTGTAGACGGTTGGATATGCCTCATTTGGGTTTATTTTGATGACTGCAGGTGAACGAGGGGCCACGGTTAGAAGCCACAGTCAGACTAAGAAAGTATTTCATTTATTGATACTTTGCAGTTGCGCTGGGGGTGTTCTACATGCATGCTTATGGCGGAACAATGCACACATTAGCAATTAACTACCAAAAAAGATATTCAAGAAAATTCATGTTTGTGCTGCATTGGCTTTGAGGGTACGGTGACCCGGTTCACTGGTGCTGTTTTATTTCCTTGTTATGTAACAATGTATGAGAATCCTCAGGTGGGATTTGCGTGTAGCTGTCAGATTACAGATGTGTTGACCCGGTTTATGGTTAATATCGCCTCTCTACATGAAACAAAAACAACTGAAGGACTAACCGGGGACCGAACCGGGGACCAAACCGGGACTGGAGGCTTTTTTTAAAAGTTTATTGCACAGAACATATGGACTTAAATATATTTATAAAAGCTTTTACAGTAAGTCGCTGCTCACATTAAATCAAACATAAAGTAAAGTCCAGTTTGACCCAGCTCCATTATGAGGTCAGGGGTCATTCATAGAAACTCCCCCTGCTCGATGAGAGAAAAACTCTTCATTTATGTATCTCCATTTATATGATGTTTATTATTTAAACCAGATGTGTCCAAACTGTGGCCCTCTGACATCCTGCTGATTTATTCATAGGCAGTACATTTAACAGTAAACGTAAGTATTTGTACCACTATAGCCTCACTTTTCCTCATGATTCAGGTCTAAAACAATGCTCCAAGTCTTTTCACAGGGTCCAGTGCCTCTGTCAAAGTTGTATTGACACCAGTCTGTGGCCCTCTGCTTTGAGCATGTTTCTATATTCAGCCCTCAGGGAAAAATGTTTGGACACGTCTGACTTAAACAAAATGCACATTATAGTTTGAGGATAATCCTTAAATCCAACCTGACCTCAAACAGTTTAAAGTAAAGAGCTAATCTGCACTTTGTGAAGCTTTTCACACTTTAATCATTTACATCTGAATAATGAACATGTTTTTATTATTGTGTTAGTAACATACACATTTGTGTGACTTTAAACAAAGTTTAAAAACACTTTTACACAAACTCAGGATTAAATATTAACTGTAAATGTTCACAGGATGCCCTGTTATCTACCCAGGTCATGACTGCGGCACATGGCTTCTCCTTCAAAGTTAAAGTGTTCCTCTCCTTCACAATCAAAAAAATTTTTTCCTTCGCAATAAAAGCATTCCTCCCCTTTAAAGTAAAAGCTTTTGTCTCCTTCAAAGTAAAAGCCCATGTCCAAATGCCACAGCCCACAGTGGTTCATGGCAGTGACAGTTTTACAGCTGCGCTTGACCTCCTTCAAATTCAAATGTAACTAATTTTAAAATAAAATGGTTTTAGTGTTTCATAATCTCTGTTTTAATCTGGACCTTTTAAATATTTGATTTGTATAAATGCATTATGTAACAGGAAACCCCTGCAGTTTAATCCTATGGCTTCAGTTTGTCCTTATTCAAAATCACCTGATTTTTGTCTTTTACAAAAGTCTTTTTAAAAACATCTTTTCATAGAATCAGTCTATTTTTAAATAGGTTAAGACTCAAAATGGTGACATTAGTTTTGTTAGTTTAAAAATACATCTGTCCAACATTTAATTTACAGTTTAAATCCCGCCTCCTTTGTTTTACTTCCAGAAAGATTCCGTCATATCTGATTTTTACAAACCGTTTTCCAGGTTGAGCCTTTGAGGATTTTACTTTTTGTCGTAAAAGTCTTTCACAGTTCTGTCCTTGTATAAAAGTTTGCTCCTCCTTAAACTGCGTCTTGAAGCGATGGCCGCTGCTTTAGCTCCATCCTCATCGTCATGGCGCCGTGTACATTTATTTATGTTTTAGTTTTAAATCCTCCAGTATTGCAGTAGTCTGTAGTTGTAGAAGTAGTGAAGGTCATAGTGTTAAATGTAGATGTAGAGACGACAATGACAGCAGTAGCAGGGATCATAGGGTGGTGTAGTAGTTGTAGTAGTTGTAGTATCTGTGGTCATAGCGTTGTGTAGATAATAGTGGTATTAGTAGTATCGGACGTCACAGTGTTGTGTAGTAGTAATCATAGCATGGGTCACAGGGTTGTAAAGATGTAGTTGTAGTATTTGGGGTCATAGTGTTGTATAGATGTAGTAGTAGTTGTAGTAGTAGTGAAGATCATAGGGTTGTGTAGCTGTAGTAGTAGTATCAGTAGTATCTGGCGTCATAGTGTTGTGTAAATGTAGACAAAGACGATGACAAACAGGTTGAGGAAAGTTCCCACGATGCCAAGCAGCGCCAAGATGGACTCTTCCTGCTCCTCCTTCAGCTCCAAGTCTGTGACGTCCTGAAGGGTCAGAACTGTGCGCCCCATGGTCCATGTGTTTATCAACCTGAGGAAGTACAAGGAACATGTACTGCTGTAAAAATATACTACTATAAAAATATACTACTATAAAACACATTTAAACTACAGGGTCAGAACTGTGCGGCCCGTGGCCCATATGCTTATCAACCTGAGGAAGTACAAGGAACATGTACTGCTGTAAAAATATACTACTATAAAAATATACTACTATCTCATGGAGAGAGGAAGGGAGAGTGCTCCGTGTTCTGTACCAGGGGTCTCAAACCTTTTACACTCGGGGACAATTAGACTTGGAACATTCATATAGGTCTGTGTCACAGTGCGATGTCATTGAGTGGTAGAATTGTAGTGGTAGAATTACTTAAATTTGTGTAATTTTACAGTAAAAGTTCTGCTTGTGGCCAAAAGAAATAGTTGTGAGGGCCACATTTGGCCCCGGAGCCATAGTTTGGACTCCCCTGAGTTGAAGTATAGTATATTTTAATATTCCAGTTACAGTTAAAACCTTTTTAAAACATTCTTCCTCTTGATGTGTGACCACACATGTGTATTCTGTTGTTGTTTTTCTGATCAGTCCCCTCCCCGAGGTCACGACCCCGGGCAGGTTAGCGCTGATCGCTAAGCTAAAGGTGAGCGCTTTTAAATGGCTGCTTTAAATCTCACTTACTCTGACACCAAACACTTGACCCACTGCTGCCTGGACATGCTTATGGTCAATACAAATTGACCACACACGGTCAGAGACTGGACTACATATATGTTTAATATACAATATAAATATACAGATATAGATGTATAGATAGAAACAGGGCCGACTGTGCCCATTTGAAATACACATTTAAACTTATACTACTCCATCTATATATCTAATGACTTTTTGTGAGTTAAAGACTTGATAAAGGGTTAAATTCTTTTGTTTAACATTAGAGACATATTTGAATGTTATACGTCTGAAGCGTTCAGCTTTAGCCCATTTGTTACGTACGACTTAATTCAGCTGGAACCTTTTGAGGTCGGAAATATCACTCCTCCAGTTGTCTGGAATGCAGAGTTAGTTGGTCTCCCTCTGCAGAGAACACAACACTCTGTTCCACCTTGTGACATCGCCATGTGGTGCTCCTCTGTTTTTTTAAAGTCCATTCACCTTCACCACACTCATTCAAACTGCCTTTAGTACTACTCTACTACATATGCCTTTTATTGTATTGAACCAAACAGAAAACCTCTTACCCCAGATGTGTTTAGGACATGGTCAGGTCCTTATTGCCTCCTCTTGGATTTAAGTTCTTTATTTTGAAAAACAAGCTTCAACTTCGCAACACGGCTCAGGCCATTTGAACCAAACATGTCACATTCACCTGGGAACATTCGGAATTCTCCACCAGGATCCAGTCTCTCTTCACAGCAGCTCCGCTGTCCTCCCAGCGTCCATTCTGCAAATCTCAGCTTCCATTTATAGTGCTGAAAAATTATTAAAAATCAAGTTGTCTCTCCAAACCTTAATCAGGAATGAGCCTTATCGCCATGTTGAACTGGAAGTTTGAGTTTCCAACTGTTTCCAGTGTCACTCCTCTATTTGGAGATAATTTCAAACTTTAAATGATTCCTTCAGCCCCAAAATCTCCAGAATGAACTGAAAAAGTCACTCTCCAAAGTGACGTTTGAATGTTTTGTATCTAAACCATAGTCTATCAGTTCTCCTCCATATGCTGCATCTCCTGTTTATATCAGTTACCACCTCAGCGCAAACAGCGGTCTAGCAGTTTTATAGAAATACCAAGTATAAAAAAAATGTAGTCTTATTTGATCAATAATGTTTCTACTTCATTATATAATTTTCATTTAACCAAAATGCTATGCTAACAGTGCTTCCCAATTTATCCATAAGTAAACCACAGTACTTCCATAACAATATAACCAGATCTCGCTACACGCTACACGCTAGCTTTGTATTCGAACGGATTTCGAATGTTGACTGAGGTAATGTCCCATCTAGTCATTCATTTTCAGCGATTTAAAACTCCTCATTTGAAATGACAGGTCCCTCATTGGTATTTCCAGTATGAGTCTGGCTCTAAAACTGGAAAACATTAAGCCAAAACAATGATTTTTATTTTTTTTTAGCTAAAATGTAATTCTCACCATTTGAAAGCTCTGCTAATTAAAAACCCTATGTCTTTTAACTGATATGTCAACCATAAACAAGGGATTTTATGATTTCTGGAAATTTGGGAACAGTTTTGGAAAATCTCTGGCATTAAAATGTTTCCAAACGCTGAATCTGAGCTTCCTTTCTTCAAAATGCATTTGTTTTGGAAATTTGTTGTTTTCTATCAAGATTCCAGCCTCCTTTTGAGTCTAAAATAGCTCCCTTGGCTCCTCTCTTCTCTCCCAATTCTGCTGCTTGTTGTCGATGAAAAACATTGGAATTCCTGGTTTCGGAATCATCCACGTTAGGAATTCCAATGATGATCCTCTGTTGTTTGTTTTTTGTAAATTCCTGGTTGGATATTTCAGATGTTTTTAGCTGGTTTTGTGTGTGTAGAATGGCTCCGTCCTCCTCCTCTTCCTCTCGGCGTTCCTTCAGTCACTGTGAAATCAGGGCTTTAAAAGATCCTGGGTTTTCCTGTGAGATCGCTCCTGCTGTCTCCTGTATCCCAGACAGGTGAATGTGTCGAAAATGTACGAATCCGTTTGCGTTTTTGGAGGAGGGATGGAGAGATGGAGAGAGAGAGGTGGAGAGAGGAGAGAGAGAGAGGAGGAGAGATGGAGACGCAGGCTGGTCGTCAGGCTGGTTGCTGGAGGAATATTGTAGTCGATGGGAGCAGACGTGGGAGGACCGTGCATTGCATAACAGAGCGAAAGAACCATCGCAGAAGAAGATGAGGAGATGGAGGGAGAGTGAGAGGAGAGGAGGAGGGAGAGAGAGGAGGAGATGGAGAGAGGGGGGGAAGGAGAGTGAGAGGAGGGAGAGAGGGAGAGGAGGTAAAGGAGAAGGGAGAGAGGGAGAGGAGGAAGGGAGAGGAGGAGATTGAAAGAGGGAGGGAGAAGAGGTAAAGGAGGAGAGGTAGAGGGAGAGAAAGGAGGAATAGGAGGAGACATGAAGAGGGAGGAGGAGAGTGGATGTAAAGAAGGGAGGAGGGAGAGATGTAGAGGAAGACGAGGAGAGGGCGTGACATGGAGATGGAGAGGTGGCTGGAGGAGGGGAGAGGGGGAGAGAGAGAGTGGAGGTAAAGAAGGGAAGAGATACAAGAGATGGAGACAGAGGGGAGAGAGATTGGAGGCAAAGGAGAGGAGGAGAATGGGGAGAGGACAGTAAAAGGAGGACAGATGGGGAGATGGAGAGAGAAGAGAGAGGGTCAAGACAAGCAGGGGAAGAGGGGAAGAGAGGAATGAGGGAGGTAAAGAAGGAAGGAGAGAGAGGCAGAAGGGTAGGAGAAGAGGGGGGCAAGGAGAGGAAAATGGAAGAGAGAAGAGATGGAGGAGGGAGAGGGAAAGTGGATGTAAAGAACGAGAATGCAGAGAGGGAGAGGAGAGAGAGAAAGAGGGGGATAGGAGGAAGGAGGTGTACAGATGGGGAGACAAAAAAAAGGGAAATACCAAGGATGGAGGAGAGAGGAGAAAAAGAGAAGGATGGTATGAAAGGAAAGAAAATAAGAAAGGGATGCAGAGAAGACTGAGGGGGGGGTAATTAAGGAATGTGGGAGGAGGGAGAAAGAAGGGGAGACAGAGACCGTACAAACGAGAAGGTGAGGAGAGCGAGAGCTAGAGGGAAGTAGAGAGAGAGAGCGAAGGAGAGGGGAGAGGGGAGAGAGGAGAGAGAGCGAAGGAGAGGGGAAAGAGAAAGGGGAGAGAGGCGAGCGGGGGCTTTTGTTGTTGCCATGGATATACTGTATTGTTGTATCAGATGTCTTTGTGTGTGGAGAGGGAAAGGAAAGGGGAGGGGGATGGAGAGAGAAAGAGGGGGATAGAAAGAGAGAGGGGGGGGTCAGATAGACCCACACAGACTGATGGATTCTGGAATGAAAGAGAAACGGTTTGACTCGAATTCACAAAAACAATGAGACAGTAACAGACCACGATCTGATCTGTTATAATGTTGTTTCCTCATCACAAACATACCTGGAGTTGTGTTTTGTTTTATTCACACATGTTTAATACACAAACGCTGCATATTTAGGCTGAGTTCTTCTTCTCAAACTGAAAACACTCTGTTCCACCTTGTGATGTCATGTGGTAATACAGGAAGTGCTCCACTGTAACTCCATACACATTCACTAGAATCATTTGGATGATTTCAGATCTCGAATTGCCAATCTCTACTGAACTAAAGGTAAAAGGAGCTGTTAACTTGAAAACTACCACTTCATGACATCACAAGGTGGAACAGAGCATTTTGGAGATGTAGACAGACTAATAATAAAGGGTTACTCAATCATGTGTGAATGAAACAAAACACAACTCCAGGTAAATCATGTGTAATGAAACAAAACACAACTCCAGGTATGTTTTTTGAGAGGGAACAGAGAGAGGGAACAGAGAGAGGGAACAGAGAGAGGGAACAGAGAGAGGGAACAGAGAGAGGGGGCACACATACAGATCAGAGTCTAACGCCTCACTCAGACTGCACCTGGTCTATCTGCGACTCCTGTGTTGGACTGGTTTAGTTGAGGTGTGACACTCACACGAGTACCGGAGGCTCTGCTGTGCTGTTGTGGTCACCGCCTTTGAAGCTGCACGAGAGAGACCACATGTTCACGCGATAACTATTTACTTATTAGGGGAAAAGGCTTGCGGTTGGCTCCGGTGTCCGGCAAAAATAGAATCCAACGGATTTGATCCGGAGCTCTGCGACTCCTCTCGTATTTTATACTATAAGGAATACTTGGGGCCACCGGACCAGAGCTGCACCGCGTGCAGCCTGAGCCCGGGGTAAGGTTAAAATGTGTCAGTGAATGGGAACGGCTGCAAGAACCGCATTGTAGGGCACTTAAGGACTAAACGAGGACCTGAACTAGGACAGGAACCAGGTCTGAACTGGGACTCTGATACCGGGGCTAAACTAGGGCTTAACAGGGATCAGACCACATTAGGACTAAACCAGGACTAAGCAGATGAGGACTAAATGCGGAGTAAATCATATCTAAATCAGGACTTAACCTTAGTCCCAGTATCCCCCCCCCTTCCTCTCCCCCTCTCTCCCTCTCTTCTCCCTGGGGTCCCCTTGTTCCTGCTGTTATGCGTAGTCTCAGGTCAAGGCCTGCTCTTTGTCAGTGGTCACTCAGCTCTGGTCTGGCTCTGGACATTCATCATAAATACAGCCCTGTGTGTCCTCAGTGTGGCAGTTCCTCTCTCCTCCGTGATTTAGAGTCTTCAGGGGGCCGTTCTCTGCCGCTCTGTCCAGAATAAGGCTCCGAGGGCGGGGAGAGGGACCGAGGATGTGGGGGTCTGGGCTGGAGGGTGGAGTATGGTCAATACTGCACTGCAAGTGACCCCAGGGAGATTTACAAATTTGTATGAGAATTAATCCCATGTATCTGAGCAAAATGTGTCCGGCCCCAGTACAGCTAGACTGTATCAGCATCTATTAAAGGTCCTGTATTAAATGAACTCCCGAGAGCTTTAAGCCATGTTATAATGCTGTTACCTCCTCAAAAACATACCTGGAGTTGTTTTGCTTCATTCACACATGTTTGTGTAACCATTTATTATTAGTTTGTCTAAATCTCCAAAGCTCGAAATGCTCTGTTCCAACTTGTGATGTCATGAAGTGGTACTTTTCAAGTGAACAGCTCCTTTTACGTTCAGTAGAGATTGGCAATTCCAGGGCTGAAATCATCCAAATGATTCTAGTGAAGGTGTATGGAGTTTAAACACACAGCACTTTTGAAGGTGTATGAGTTTAAACACACAGCACTTTCTGTATTACCACATGACATCACAAGGTGGAACAGAGTGTTTTCTGTTTTAGAGAAGAACTCAGCCTAAATATGCAGGGTTTGTGTGTTAAACATGTGTGAATGAAACAAAACACAACTCCAGGTATGTTTGAGATGAGGAAACAGTTACATGTTACATCTTAAACTGGGCCAGTCTCCACTCGCTGATGTCAAAACCTGATTTTGATTTTTCTAAATTTGTCAAACGTCCCATTTTCAGTCTGTTCCTCTCGGCCTTCTGTCCTGACTTTGACACAGTATTCATAGGAAGGAGATGAGTAAGGAGGTAGGAAAGGAAACAGGGTAGGATATAAAGGAGGTGGGAAAGGAGACAGTGTAGGGATGGGCGATATATCTGTTCCAGTATTGTTGATATAGGTATTGACACGTCCCCAATCTCTGAGTGCTCTTTTTGAACAGACTCATGAGTAAATATGGAAAGTTTTATAGCTTTTTAAAATTATTTCATTTTGCAGATAAATACATTTTATTTTTATTTTGACAAAAGTGACAGTTCATTAGTGATCTTTACTTCTTCTTCAGACACATTTGTGGGCGTCGCTGTGGATTTTAGAAGCTAGATATCAATAATTGGCCACAGCGGCAGGACAAATATCAGGTATCGGTATCGTCTCAGAAAATCCATATCAGCCCATCCGTAGTGTAGGATACAAACAAGGGGGTAGGAAAGGAGACGTGGAACGAGGCGATAGGATACAAACAAGGAGTTAGGGAAGGAGACGTTATAGTCGGGTTGAATAGTCGGGTTTCCTGTCTTGTGCGCGCCCCTGTCTCATGTACGCCCCTTTTTTCGTGCACATCCCTTGTCTCATGTGCGCCCCTGTCTCATGCACGTCCCTGTACCATAGAGAAAAGTATCTGACTTCACATTTCACGCACTCTTGATTCTGATTGGCTTTGGAGCAGCTGTGGTGTAGTGGGGTAAGCATTTGACGTTTAACTGGAGGGTAGCAGATTCAATACCTGCCCGAGCATTTGTTGTCGTTGTATCTCTGAGCAAGACTCTTGAGCTGTGAGGAAAATTAAATGGAAATCTATTCAACCACTCTACAACTAGTCCTGCCCCTGTCTTGTGCACGCCCCCCTCTCGTACACGCTCCTCTGCCTCGTGCACGCTCCTCTGCCTCGTGCACGCCCCTCCGCCTGGCCATGCGGTTGGGAGCAGATTAAATCCTGGTGAGGTCGGTGCAAAGGACGGTGTGAAGCCAGAATTCCAATCTAAATGTTAAACAGATGAGTCACAACAGGAGCTGCTTTGGAGCAGTGGTGTAGTGGGTTAAGCGTTTGCTGTTTAACTGGAGGGTAGCAGATTCAATGCCTGCTTGAGCTTGTATTGCTCTTGTGTTTCTGAGCAAGACGTTTGACATAATTATTAAGCTGTGAGGAAAATAATAAGGGAATCTGTACAACCACTCCACAGCTGAGCCTGTCCAATGTATTGTCACATAAAAATAACATGATAAACGATAATTATCCCAGTGAACCCCTTTATAAACTGGTAAATTAATTGTTAAAATATCGTTTAGAAAAATCATGAGATGCAATAAGTAAATGGCATTTCTTATTCAACCCTCTACAAATAATAATCATACTACAGAAAGAAAAAGGGCATCTGACACTCAGGGAGGGCATCTGATGCACAAGGATACAATGGAATGGCATCTGACAAACATATACAGGAGTACAGGAGGCCATGTGACACATATACACAGGAGAACAGTAGGGCATCTGACTCTTTTTCTCTCTCTCCTCAGTTCTGGACATGGCCCGTCACGTCCCCTTGTATCGGGCCTTGTTGGAGCTGCTCAGAGCCATTTCCTCATGCACAGCTCTGGTTCCTCTGCTCCTGCCTCTGTCTGGAGACCTTCAGGATGCTGAGGAAGAGGAGGAGGAGGAGCCAGACGCACACAGCTCTGTGGGACACCTGCTGGCCAAGATGAAGACCTGCGTGGACACATATACCAACAGACTCAGGTACGGGACGAGACTCTGCGCCTCTCAAACATGTTGCTATGCCAATATATAGTCCAGGTTATTTTAGACTCTGGTGGGCCACCATAGTCTCCTGTATTTATTGGAAACACTGTATAGACTGAATATATAAATGGACATAGCTAACCTGCTAGCCGCCACATTCTAAATAGGAAGTGAGCATGGGTGTGATTCGGCTCCATTGACTCTGGCTCCAATTCACTTTCTATGTAAAAAGCGTCACCCCTCTCTCTGTAACTGTTGCAGTGAGCCTCGTCATTTTGGTCTTAAAATGTTTGCATTAACCCGCTCTACATGATTCTTGTGTTTTCGCTATTTTGTCCCTAAATCAAAATAGGAACATTAATAGCAGACAAATCAGGCGCCTTCTTTGCACAAGGTCGATCCCGCTAGTGTTGGCAACAAGTTTGATTGACAGCATACCTTAGCAGACAATCAGGCGCCTTCTTTGCACAAGGTCGATCCCGCTAGTGTTGGCAACAAGTTTGATTGACAGCATACCTTCAACTACCTCACTCCTGATTGGCTCTATGGTTGCAATAATACACATCCTCGGATTTCCAAATATGGTCCCTGGTTGCACTGCTAGCCTTGGAAATGTGAACATAAAGGACTATTCCAGGTCTATACCAGGGAAACATGGACGAAAATGTGGGGTAATTTATGAAGTCCAAGACCTAAAGAACTAAACCAGGTCTAAACCAGGTCTAAACCAGGTCTAAATCAGGTCTAAACCAGGTCTAAACCAGGTCTAAACCAGGACTACATGCTTCGTCCTCATCCTTTGGTTAAATTGCTCCCTCCCTCTTTATGGAGTTTAATGTTTGATGGAGTGGGAGAGGAAGAAGAGATAGAGGAGAGGAGAGAGAGAGAAGGAGAGAGAGAAAAGAAGGAATAAGTGGGATGTCCTTTCCCCCCAACACAAAGAAGAAAGGAAGAGAGATAGGGAAGCGATTGCGGGATAAAAGGAGAGATGGAGAGAGAGAGAGAGGTGCACATATTGTTAGAGGAGGACAAGAAGAGAGTGAGCGGAGAAAGCGAAGAGAACGACGAGGGGAAAAGAGGACAGAGAGGGATGGAGGGATAGAGTGGAGAGATAGAGATAGAGAGGAGTAGTAGTGCACATTTTTCTTAAGGCTGTGATTTTGCTGAAACAAGAATCTGCTTTTCGTCTCCTCACTTTAAACTCAGAACAGCCTCAGAGACACGGGGACATTACAGGAGAGGAGGAGCAGGCAGGGGTAAAAAAAGAGAGGGAGAGGAGGAAGAGAGGAGGAGGAGGAGGGAGGGGTAAAAAATAGAGAGGCAGAGGAGGAAGAGAGGAGGAGGAGGAGAGACGGGGTAATAAAGAGATGGGGAGAGGAAGAAGAGAGGAGGAGGAGGGAGAGGTGAAAAAGAGAGGGAAAGGAGGCAGAGAGAGGGAGTCGTAAAAAAGAGAGAGGGAGAGGAGGAGGAAGGGGTAAAAAAGAGAGAGGTGGATGAGGAGCAAGAGGAGAGGGAAAGGAGCCCCAGAGACACAGGGACATGAGACCGGAGAGGAGAGGAGAGGAGGAGGGAGGGGTAAAAAAAGAGATGGCGAGGAGGAAGAGGAGAGAGAAAAGAGCCCCAGAGACACATCAACATGAGACCTGGAGGGAGAGAGTGAGAGGAGAGAGGGGTAAAGAGAGGGGGGTGAGGAGGAAGAGGAGAGAGAAAGGAGCCTCAGAGACACATGGACATGAGACCTGACAGAAGAGGAAGCAAAGGGGAAGAGAGGGGGAGGAGGAGGAGAGAAAGAAGGGAGGGGCTTAAACAGAAGAGATGTAGTGCTGATGTAGTCTTGGGTTTAGATACAGTAAGGTTCTATCCTAGTCCAGGTTGAGTTCTGAGTTAGTCCCACTTTTGTGTAAATATTTGAAGAAGATGGCGCGCACCACAGTTTGAGAAGCACTGTACTAACCCCTGTCCCACCTCTGTCCTGTGTTCTGTACAGATGCATTATAGATACAGAGTGTTGTAATCCTGTGTGTTGAGTAATTACATTTGGGCTGGTCGTCCTCTGTGGCTCCGAGAACGGCGACGTCATTATGAATGTAGGAGTTTATTTATAGAAAACACCAGCCTCAGTGTTATACCAGGACATCAAGAGTCTAACCCACAACCTCCTGGTGAGAGGGAGGATAACCACTCTGCCACAGTCACACAGGGAAGACGTGCGCACTCCACTCAAAGAGGGTCTAACCTCCATAACCTCCTCACTGAGAGGAGGAGACATGGTTTACTCCTAGTGTAGTCCTGGTTCAGTCCTCTTTTAGTCCTCTTTTAGTCCTCTTTTAGTCCTCTTTTAGTCCTCTTTTAGTCCTCTTTTAGTCCTCTTTTAGTCCTCTTTTAGTCCTCTTTTAGTCCTCTTTTAGTCCTCTTTTAGTCCTCTTTTAGTCCTCTTTTAGTCCTCTTTTAGTCCTCTTTTAGTCCTCTTTTAGTCCTCTTTTAGTCCTCTTTTCTTGTTGGTTCTGTTCAGATCTAAAGCTCCATCTCTTTGTTGGTTCTGTTCAAGTCTAAATCTCGTCTCTTTGGTTGGTTCTGTTCAGGTCTAAACCTCGTCTCTTTGGTTGGTTCTGTTCAGGTCTAAATGTTCTCTCTTTGGTTGGTTCTGTTCAGGTCTAAATGTTCTCTCTTTGGTTGGTTCTGTTCAGGTCTAAGAAGGATAAGTCTAAGGGGGTGGTGAAGCCGGAGTCTTCAGACCCAGAGCCCGAGGGGCTGACTCTGTTGGTGCCTGATATCCAGAGGACAGCAGAGATCGTGTACGCTGCCACCACCAGCCTGAGACAGGCCAACCAAGGTAAAAGCAACATACCAGCTAACAAATATACAGGGAAATATACACAGGGATACCAAGGTAAGGACCACAAACCAGCCTAAGAAACATACAAGGGAATATACAAAGGCTAACACAGATTGCTACTAAACTCTATTGATACTTTGCAGTGACATCATACTGGGGGGTGTTCAGCATGTACGTCGATGGCAAAATGTTCAGCAGTTTCCATGGTGTCAGAATGCACACATTAGCAAACACACAAGTTTTAAGATTCTCTGAGAACTCAAGAAAAAATACAAAATGGATTTAAACAGCACATTTTCAGGAGCCTTTGATCAATCCAAGTGTTCATGGTCCTGTTTAGGAGTTTGATTTTCAACAAAAAGGTACGAGTGACTAACTGAAAAACTGTTGGCTAATGCTAGCTAACTTGTGACTGTTGTTGTGGAATAAGACTCCTTTTGTAGGCTCTGGTAAATGTTGAATCAAAGACAAAGAGTTTATTTCTTGCAAGAAATAGGTCCAACCGAGTTGCCAACAGCATCTCCAGAGTCAGACCCTGAACCATACACATCACTAAGTTTATATAGTTTGAGATGACCAGAGGACATACATTTCAAAGTAAGGATGTGACACTCCTACTGAGGTGTGGTCAGACAAGCTCCTGGTGGCATTCATGAGCTGGTTTACCTCAGGATGTAACATGTGGAGTTAAAACAATACAAGGTGTGATACACTTCAAAAGAGAGAGAGAGAGCTGAAGACCAACTGGTCTGATTGCATCTATCTTCACATACATTACAAACACATAACAACCAAAAGGGAACAAAAGGCTTTACATGAAAGGTTTCCCCAACACTGTCTTTAACTTCCAAACCAAATGAGTTTTAGTTACAAGACCAAGTGATTTCTAAAAGGTAAAATAATCACACAATATTTTAATTTTCTTTACACAGTAATATTATTTAAGAATGGCTTGTTTAACAGCACAAATCATCTCACCTGTTGATAGTCTAAATCCGATCTTTCTGGTCAGATTATGTTAAAACAAAACTCAGGTTAAACTCTAACAAAGCCTCAGACAGAGCAGTGCCTATGGTTAGCATCACACTCCTGGGGAATGTTGATGACATCAGCTGCAAAGGATCAATTCTCTTGTTATAGAATACAAAACACTAAAACACTACCATGATGAGATCAGAGGTGTGTAAATAGAATGTGTTTTTTTTCAGAGAGGAAGTTGGTGGAATGTTCCAGAAAAGCATCGAGTCGTCCCAAACCTCTGTCCCTCCTGCGCTCTCTGGAGGAGAAGTACGTCGCTGTCATGAAGAAGCTGCAGTTTGGTAAATACAGATAAATTATATAAAAATAAGCTTAATTTTACCTGTGCGATGTTAAAAAGCAGGTATTACACTTCTATTGGGTATTAAAGAGGAGGTATTTTACTTTTATGGGGTATTAAAGAGGGGGTATTTTACTTCTATGGGGTATTAAAAAGGGGGTATTTTACGTCTATAGGGTATTAACTTGATTTTATTTGTTTATTTTTACGAAACAATTTACGAAACATTTAAAAATAGTCCGTACATTTAATTCTATGAAAGTCTTGTAAAAGGGAACTCCCCCCAAGCTAACTTGGCTTATAGCTGTTATATAGTAACTGCTAAAACACAGCACATGTTTAACTAGTTTCATTTTTGTTTTTGACGCTGTCTCTGTGCTGTTCTGTGAGGGGAGGACTAAAACAGGGGGAGGGGCTGTGAGGTGGGAGTGCAGCAGAGAGCTTCCTGGCTACGTAGGCTTGTGGGCGGAGCCTTAGACAATAGGCGTGGTCTCGTACTGCTAACGGATGGGAGGGTTTCATAGGTCATGGGAGAGATCGCTACATTACTCAAACCTACATGGATCAGGCATGTTTTTGATGAGGGAATAGCATTAGAACATGGTAGAATGCTCCATTAAGTTGATTTTACATAACACCCCCTCCTAAAACAAAGTAGGAGTATAGAGTTGGACCTGTGTTTGCTGTAATGTCCCGAAAACCATTCTGTCCCCTGCAGCACCCATCACATCACTGTCGCCTTAGTCAAATCAGAGCGACGTCTCACACAGCTC
This sequence comes from Periophthalmodon schlosseri, assembly GCA_000787095.1. NCBI lineage: Eukaryota > Metazoa > Chordata > Actinopteri > Gobiiformes > Gobiidae > Periophthalmodon > Periophthalmodon schlosseri. The sequence continues at coordinate 20,423 of KN485923.1, forward strand.
TGAGGGACACTGAAGAAAACACTGAAGAAACGTCCCTCATTTTAAACATGTAAAGAGCTTTATACTGCTGCTCGTACAGGGTCAGAGGAGAATGTTTGAATAGAGGACAGATATATACTCTCTCACTGAGCATTTGTGTAAAGTAAAAACACTAAACTAATGTGTTTTATATTGTATAAGCAGCTCTTGAGGCCAAAATAAGTCCACTGTGTACTGTCTGTGTCTAATAAAGCGTCTAATAATCAGGAAGTGCACTGTTAGCATGCTAGTTGTTCATTTTTACTGTGACGGCAAAACTCTGCTCTGGTTTCTGAGAGTTGTGAAAATTGCTTATTAACTCATTGTGGTGAATAATGCACAGAATGCATAGAAGTGAGTGCGTAAGTGAGTAACTTTGGACCACTGCAAACACACTGTTTAAAATGAACTAGTTCTGTTTTTCATATTTTTAAGACAGAAAAATCAGCAACAGAGTTTAAACTTTTGTGTACTACTTCATTTATTTGCAGACAAGTTTGCGATATTATTTTAAACATGAAAAATACGGTTATAAACATGTAGTAATCCCTTATATATTTATTTTCAGACATTTGAGATGGTCTAATATCCCTGTTTTTTCGTGGATGTGTTTGCGATGGTGTGAAAAGAATGTGTTTTATACTAAACTAAACCTTTCTGTGTTCTTTGCTTCTGTTGCAGACCATAGACTGTATATATAAATGGACATAGCTAACCTGCTAGCCACCGTGTTCCAAATAGGTAGTGAGCATTGGCGTGCTTCCGGCTCCATCGACTCTGGCTTGACGAGCCTGCTGCTGTCTGGCTCCCCCGGGCCGCCCGCTGCCTGGGCGGCGGGCC
>KN485923.1:31440-43565 GCA_000787095.1 Periophthalmodon schlosseri
CCCCTCTTGCCCTCCTCTTGCCCTCCTCTTGCCCTCCTCTTGCCCTGCTCCGGCTGTACTCCTGCCCTCCTCCTGCCCTCCTCCTGCCCTGCACCTGCCCTCCTCCTGCCCTGCACTGCCGTACTCCTGCTCTGCTCCTGGCATGCTCCTGCCCTGCTCCTGCCCTGCTCTTGCCCGTTCACACAGGCTCTAGTGATCCGGAGTTTGTTGATCCTGTGTTGAACCTGAGCCTGATCACAGCTGACGGCTCCTGCATTATTCAGACCGGCCTGTTTCAGACGCTAAAAATAACCTCCAAACACAGAGAGAGATCAGGAGTCTAACCCACAACCTGCTGTGTGACTGTGGCAGAGAGGTTATCCTCCCACTCACCAGGAGGTTGTGAGTTAGACTCCTGATCTGTGTGTGTTAGACTGAAAAGCCTCAGGTCTGGATGAGAGTGTCATTTTTGTTTAGATTTGTTGATGTGTTTTTGTGGAGCCGTCAGTCAAGCGTGACAAATGGTTCTTTCCTGGTTCAGTCCAAATGGAGATTTAGTCCCAGTTTTTAGACCTGTTTCTTGTTTAATCGAAGATCTGATTTAATCCTAGGTGAGTCCTGGTTTACCCCTGGTTCAGTCCTGGTTTAACCCTGGTTCAGTCCTGGTTTAACCCTGGTTCAGTTCTGGTTTAACCCTGGTTCAGTCCTGGTTTAACCCTGGTTCAGTTCTGGTTTAACCCTGGTTCAGTCCTGGTTCAGTCCTGGTTCAGTCCTGGTTCAGTCTTGTTTGGTCCCGGTTCAGTCCTGTTTGGTCTTGGTTTAGACCCTGGTTTAGTTCTACTTAAGACCCTGGTTTAGCCTTGGTTTAGTTCCTGGTTTAGTCCTCCTTTAGTCCTCCTTTAGTCCACCTTTAGTCCACCTTTAGTCCACCTTTAGTCCACCTTTAGTCCACCTTTAGTCCACCTTTAGTCCACCTTTAGTCCACCTTTAGTCCACCTTTAGTCCACCTTTAGTCCACCTTTAGTCCACCTTTAGTCCACCTTTAGTCCACCTTTAGTCCACCTTTAGTCCCAGTTTAGTCCCAGTTTAGTCCCAGTTTAGTCCCAGTTTAGTCCTTGTTTTTCTCCTCCATCTGGGTGACGGTCACCTCTGATGTATTCCTTCATTTCCGGTGGCCCTGGTTCAGTCTTGGTTCAGTCTTGTTTGGTTCTGGTTCAGTACTGTTTGCCCCTGGTTTAGACCCTGGTTTAGTCCTGCTTTAGACTTGGTTGAGTTCTACTTTAGACCCTGGTTTAGCCTTGGTTTAGTTCCTGGTTTAGTTCCTGGTTTAGTCCCTCCTTTAGTCCTCCTTTAGTCCTTGTTCAGTCCTGGTTGGTTTAGTCCTGCTTTAGTCCTGCTTTTGTCCTTGTTCAGTCCTGGTTGGTTTAGTCCTCCTTTCCTCCTTTAGCCTTGTTCAGTCCTGGTTGGTTTAGTCCTGCTTTAGTCCTGCTTTTGTCCTTGTTCAGTCCTGGTTGGTTTAGTCCTCCTTTAGTCCTGCTTTAGTCCTGCTTTAGTCCTGCTTTAGTCCTGCTTTTGTCCATGTTTATCCCTTGTTTTTCTCCTCCGTTTGCCCTCCGTCTGGGTGACAGTCACCACTGATGTATTCCCTCATTTCCGGTGCCCGTGGTGCGTTCAGGGTCAGGTGCACAGTGGGAATCTTAAACTGTCTGATGGACTGAGACTGGAGCCACGTTCAAGGCCCAGGGCTGAAAAACGACACGGGAGCGCTGAGGTCAGAGCCAATACAAGAACGCCAATATGACCTCAGGGTGGACCACTCTCACCGGGGCCGAGGCATCAAAGATTTTTTTCTGCAAATTTGAAATATATTTTTATTCTATTTAGTAACAATTTGTTGAGGAAATAGATTGCAGTTTCAATTATTAATACCAAAAACAATACGGTTGGGAAGGGGCGTTATCTTTAACAGCCTTGCTCCGGACTGGCTCTTTAGTTGCTGTGATACTTGCGCTCGGAATTCCAAATATGGAAGTTGGTTCCAAATTGACCCCTATAACTGCTAGCTTTGATGAGCTTCATTTGGAGCCGAACGCTGTGAGTAACGTCACACTCACTTAATCTACTTCTTTATGCACTTTATGGTAGAAATTATTTTTTGTCAATTTTGGTCATCTAGTTCTATGTTTATGTAGGAAACCGTTCAAACACAGGGAGAACAGGCAAACTCCGCACAGAGAGATTCCACAGGCTCTCAGAATCAAACCCCAAACCTCCACCTTGCTCCACTTTCACCTGTCCATTGTTCTCCTGATGATCATGATGAGCTAATTTTAAACATTTGTCCTTGAACACTTCGCCCAGATGCCCTCCCGCTGTGAGTCTGCTGTGTTTAATCAGACCTGTGCCTGTCCCTCACGCTACAAATCCAGAAATATCATTCATAAAACGCCTGATAAAACAGAATCACTTTAACCCTCTTCTAATGTGAGGAAATGTCCCACAGTGGAGCTTTAACCCAATGTAGTGTCCTCCTCACAAACATCCCTGGAGTTGTGTTTTGTTTCATTCACACGTTTCAGTAATTATGTCTCCCTCTGCACAGCTCACAACACTCTGTTTCACCTTGTGACACCTTGTCATCAGGTGGTCATCCAGAAGTGCTCCTCTGGGTTTTTAAAGTCCATTCAACTTCACACAACTCATTTAATGCTATGAGTTATTGATTCACTTCATTTTGCCCTCTTTTGGCAACAGCAGCACTTACCTTTACTTGATTTTGATACTAAAACTAGTATCAAAACTAGATACTCATTTTTGGCAGGTATCGATACTAAAAAAGTCCCATTCACAGGACAGAAATGAATCTTTCCTGAATATCTTTAGAATGATCTTGAGCTGTATCAGAACAAGTATAAGACACATAGACTAGTTTACGCCCATGGACCACTATGGAACCTACCTGGACGACTGAGGGATTACACAGATATAAGGCCACATGGGAATAGAAAAGATAGTACTACCATTTAATGTGGAAAATCACAATCTACTGTCTAAAGAGTTTTTTTTTAATATCACTGTGTTATCGGGATCAGTATCGAGTCTTTTCCTTACTATGAAAATCGAGTTTGAAATTTTAGCATCGTGACAACACTACAGACATACATTTATTTTAAATTTAAAACATGAAATGCCAAGGCTATAGTGTCCTGGATTTTAGTGAGTCCCGTTCACTGAGACCAAACACAGCTCTGAATACTGATGCTGCGGTCTCCACGGCAACGGTTACTAGGGGAGACGGAGGACAGGGGGGTGACCACGGCGACGGTTGCCAGGGAGGAGGATCACCACGGCAACAAATGGAGGCGGGGGGGGGGGGGGGGGGGAATGGGGGTGGGGGGGGGGGGTGTATGTGATGTCATCGCGAGGAGACAGAGGAATTATTATTAATGAGCTTAGAACGGCACGAGATCACTGACACAGAGAACTGAAGGATTGTGTCGTTTTTCTGATGGACATTTGCTTTTAAAATTAGGATTCAGTTCAAACTTCACGTTTTAAACCCGTCCAAGAGCATTCACATCTGAGAGAGACCGAAATCTGATCTTTAAACTAATCCAAGAATCACATGTATTTCAGAACATGTTTGTTGAGTCTAAACTACAGGGTTAGCAGCTTTATACACAATAAGACCCCATGGAGACACAGGGAGGGCATCTGACACACACACACACACACACAGGGAGGGCATCTGGACACACGGGACATTTCAGAACATGTTTGTAGAGGTTTAAACTACAGGCTTAGCAGTTGTTTGTTCTTTCGAGAGGGCATTCTATAAAAAATTGTAGTTTTTGCAAATTATAATTTAAATTGTGCAGGTCTAAGTGGAGCAACAATGAATTCAAAACAAAAAAACTTGTTTGACATGTTTGATTCCCAGACCGTGGAGTTTTTATGTTCTTTCTGTGTCTGGTTCCTTATCATCCTAAAACCTGCACAATAATCCCCCAGCTCTAGGTCCTAACCCGGATCCAGGTTTAACCCAGAGACACTGAAGGATGGGTCAAATGCAGAGGACATTTGTTGCTATGGGGATAATAAACTTTATTCTCGTCTCATTTGTGAATACTTTTACAAATGTTTTTGTTTGTTTCAGGTGATCCACAAACACTTTTACCTGAAGCGGGCGGAGATCCTGTCCCAGTGTGAGGACTGGATCACAGACATCCAACAGTACAGCAGCGACAAGAGAGTGGGGCGTACCATGAGCCACCACGCCGCCGCGCTAAAGGTAACACGCTAATGCTAACATAATAACATACACACTATGAGCCACCACACCACTGCACTAAAGGTAACAGGCTAATGCTACCAGGCTAATGCTAGCACTAAACCTAACATGCCAACATGCTAAAGGTTAGAGGCTAATACTAATATAATAACATGTACAACACCATGAGCCACCACACGCTGTGCTAAAGGTAACAGGCTAAAGCTAACACAGTAAAGGAAACAGGCTAATGCTAACTAGAGATTAACCAGTATGTTATTATATTATTGTGAGGTCCAGATATTATTTGTGAGGTTGTGCATTTTATGGTTCAATATAGAGATGCATGCAGGGTCAGTTTTATGAAAAAAAATCATAACCAGTGGCCTGAGTCTCCAGGGAAATTACCCCCAAATTAATCTCTCCGCAGTGAAAAGTAGTCGCTTGGTCCATGTGGTTTTGGTATTCATTCTCCCACATGTTCCCTCTCAGTATTAATCAGTGGAGATTAACGTACCCACTCTTCTGTTTATTTTATTAATGGAAGGATTTATATGGGTAAAACTCAGATTAAACTCTATTCAAAAGTTCAATCTGTCTTTCTATAAATACACCTTTTCCTTGTACTTTTTTTCCTACATAAATAGTAGTTTTTGTAAGAGCTCCCCCTGCAGGTGTAGTCTTGTGAGTGCAGTTTGGGTCAGATACAGAAATACAGAATAGTTTTGAGAGCTTTTGCCACGCCCCCTTTTTAGTCCATTTTTTTTCTATTGTGAAGAGAATGGGGTAAGGGTTAAATAAAACTCTGCTCTTAATGTGAATGTATTTGAATGTAATTCTCATGTAAAAGAACAAATAAAATGAAATGAAAAATTCTTGTAAAAAAATAAAACAAAAACACAAGTTGCTACAACATTGACTTCTCTCCTCTCTTCCTCCTGACAGAGACACAGTGCCCAGCTGAGGGAGGAGCTGTTGAAACTCCCGTGTCCCGAGGGCCTTGAACCTGACACCGACGAATTCACCGAGAAGAGCTCCGCCCTCCTCACCGATCTGACCAATCAGGACACAGAGAAGGCCAGCGGCAGCCATGACACCTCCGAGGGCGCGTTATGAACCTCGACAAAGACTAAAACTCCTCTCCTCCTCCGCGAATGAAACCACAGACTGCGGCCACACAAAATGGCCGTCTTCTTTTGTCCATATTTGTATGTAAAGATCGTCAGCGCGGGGAACCAAAAAAATAAAGTCCCCGAAGAATTTTATTTACCTGTACAAGAGTGTAAACATTTTGTGCTTTTTCCAATGTGAGAACCACTGACGCCGCGCTGATGCTGTGTAATATAATGAGACCAGAGTCTATAAGGGAGCTGCCTTCTGGAGGAGCCATTTTGTTTTTTTGTTTTTCTTAATTTTGGGACAAATATTTAAATTAAAAAAGTTTAGGTTTAAGGAAGTCGGGTTATTCTGGGCTGCGGTGTGGAGTTGGTCTTTGCTTTTACTTAAAACAAAAAACACGAGAAATAAAATGGTTTTAACTCATGACAAAAGTTTTTACAACAAGTTCAACAAGTCATAGGATTAAAGTGGGACTAAACACTTAAGCTCCGCCCACAATCACATTTCAAATAGTGTTGCCAAACTGGGCGGGGCCTGGAGGACTAAAGGGAGAGTGAGGATGGGAGGTATAAGGAACAGTGTGATTGGTTTAACAGGTATCCACACTTCAAACTCTGCCCCTGCAGCCAGGTGTTTGTAATCAGAAACACCTAGCTGTAATTAGGGCAGTCCTGCGAGATGTCACCAACTACTTGCAGAAGCCACTGGAAGCAGCACACACTCCAGAAAGCTGCAAATTGACCTAGTTTGCAGTAAAGTTGCCAAAAATGACCAGGATCAGTGGATGATGCTATTCAAACATCATATACCTTTTAAAAAAGTGGATTTTGTGTTTAGTTCCATGTTAAGAAGCAAAACTGACAAAATGGAGGAACCAGATCAACACATCTCATTAATTTAGCCAGGTTTAACCCAGAACCAAACCAGACTACAGTAAAGTCAGGACTGAGCCAGGACTATACCAGGACTAAAGCAGACTACACGTAATAGCCAAGACTGAACCAGGACGGGTCTAATCTCAACATGCCAATATGTTTTTAATAATTTGACATTTGAACTGTAATCCTCCATTTTGTCAAATGAGTCATTTGATTTTTTGCCATATTCTCAGACATTTAAAGAGTTCATGTCTTTCAGTGTCCTACCACACACAACACTGAGGAGAGTTCAGTGCAGGTTCAGTTATAATTCTGAAGTAAGTTTAATTTTAGTAAGTTCTGGTGAGAGGTTATATTGAATTCTTTACGATACAATTTAAAAACAAAGAACTTGTTAATGAAAACCCTGGACCAGTGAGATGAAATCAAAAATGTGCTTCTAAGAGGTCAAATGGCCACTTCTTCAAATCTGAGATGTGCATTCTGCGTTCTCCCCTGGAAGAAATGGAGTCATAAACGTATTTTTCTATTTTCTACAATTTCACTAAGATTTGAATGGGTTCTAGTGTTTGAATTTATTTAAATTACTCTAATAACAGATCAAATGTATATTCCGTTTTGCCTGCTCATCATCTCCACGTCACACTCGGGTGACACCAAACTGCTGCCACCAGAGCTGCCCTGGGGCAGATTGACAAAGAAGTGGCTGCCATTCTATACCAATTCCCTCTCTGGCCAGACCACTGCTATCACTCCATCACTCACCTGCAGCTGCACTTTATTTGTGTGGATATGATGATCAGAGCCCTCCGCTTCACCTGTCTGGAGAACTGTACATGTTCATACAGCACAAGAGAGTGATGTGTCTTGCTCCAAGGCATAAGGGCAGCGCATCTCTCTACTCTCTGAACAAGAACATTATACAGAAAACACGTGGCTTTATTAGTTCATATAGACCCTTTAAATCAGCAGCATCAAAGCATAGAATTAAATCTGTCAGACGCCCTCCCGTCCTCTTATATCCTTGTGTCTCTATATACAACATAATGAGCAGGTCTTTTCTTCTGCATTTTTATTCTATTAAATTAGTTACATTAATTTACATTTCTTCAAAAAGATAATTTGTGAATATTTACATAAAAATACATCGGTGCTTTTATTGTGAAAAACCGGGCTGCTCTGTTCCCAGAGTGCACCGCGACGGTGTGCATGGCGGCTCTCCTCTTCGCCACATGTTCCGGATAAACACCACTCTCCCGGCTCCAGACTCCAGCTCTACCTCCACATCAGCGCTGTTTCCCGGGGACAGAACCAGCTCCGGACCGCTCCACACCCGGGCTCTGACGGGCCTCTGTGTGTCTGAAGAGAAGGCACGATGCTGGGCGTGGAGATCTCCGTGCTCCGGGGTTTTTTGACCCAAACCGAAGCGGCGGAATGGAAGCAAAGCGTGTTCAGCCTCCCAGGTGAGAACCGAGGCTCCGGTGGGTCCACGGAACCGTAGTTTAGTCGGAGTTTAGAAGAGTATTACGGTAGATATAGGTTTATTTTGTGATGACATCCGAGATCCAAGTGCGCTTCTGGTTAGACCAGTCTCTTTATCGACAGAAGAACACATTTAGTTACGAGATTCTGATGTAACATAACAGCTCAGCTAGTAATTTTCTGTTGATTTTGTCATAGTGTAAAAGTGCATAAGTCCCGTACTGCACTGAGCACTGTCCCGGTCCGCGTGGTCGTGGATGTCTGTCACCATAGACTTGTCACGCCAGACTCCGCTGTAAAATGCGTTGATTTAACTCAAAAGCTCAGTGCTGGCGGTGCTGTCAGCTGCAATAAACCGTTTTTCTCGTATCTACAGATTTATACAGTTATTTTGTACCATTCGGGTTAAAGTGTCATAGTTAAAGAATATTAGATTAGTGGATATAAACTATAAGATATTTCTGTTGTATTATTCACTGGAGAGAAGTCCCGCCCTCTCCTCCGCGTGTATGCTGACGTCACTGTCTCTACGTTCATTTTTTTCTGATGATTTTAATGTTTGATTTGTAAACAAGGTACAGTTAAAATGTTAAGAATTTGTTGTTCTTAATTAGTCCCAGTTCTATAGCCGAGACTTGAGGGGAAGGTGACAGGCACACGTAAAACTGAAGTCCAGAGTAGGGTTGTCAAAAGTATCGAAAATTAGATACTAATCGATACTAAAATTAGTATCGATACTAGATACTCATTTTTGGCAGGTGTCGATACTAAAATTCTATTGACAGGACAGAAATGAACCTTTCCTGAATATCTTTAGAATGATTTGAGCTGTATCAGAACAGTATAAGACACATAGACTAGTATACGCCCTTGGACCACTATGGAACCTACTGGACGACTGAGGGATTACACAGATATAAGGCCACATGAGAATAGAAAAGAAAGTACTACCATTTAATATGGAAAATCACAAGTTTTTATTATCATCGTGGTATCGGTATCGAGTATTGAGTCTATTCCTTAGTATCAAAATTAAGTTTGGGAAGTCTGCTCCGACTGCTCCCCGATAAAGTAAAAGATGGAGGTTGGAGCCTTTTCTGTAGCATATTATGAACAAAATTAAGTTATCATTTATTTCAAAACTCACATCTTAAACTGAAGCTTAAAGAAATGAACCAGAACTAAACCAGAGATGAATCAAGCTTGAGTGAGGGCTGAAGTTTGGAGTGAAGGGGTCTCAGAGGAGGTAAGAACTTGAAATAAAACTCAGTGAGAGCTTTTGGAAAATAATTACCATAATATTTTGGATAATCTAGACTTTCTACCAAATCCCACTAGGGTCAGCCTCCTCAAGTCCCCAGCCAGGGTCAGCCCCCTCCTCAAGTCCCCAGTTTGAACCGTTTTATCACTTGGCTCCTCATTGACCAGAATAATCTCTTCCTCTCCTCGTTATGTAACCGCTCTAAATGAGTCCCGCTCCACTTCAGACGGTGTCCTAATTATTCCCAAAGCTCCAGTAGATTCTGTCTCCCGTTCCATCTGGTTTCCCGCTCCCCGCTCCTAAAGAATTATGGGTAATTTTAGGCGGCGGTTCTCAAAAAGCGGCTCGGTGTGCAGGGTCCGAGGAGCAGAGGAACGTTGCCATAAAAACCAAATGTCTTCATCCAAACTCGTAAAGCAAACCGTGTGAGACCAGAGATTTTTCTGACCCCGAGTCATTACAGGGCCTGTAGTTTAAACTGGGCTGGAACAGGTCAGAATTCTATGGTGAAATTTGCTGTTTAAATTAGACCTATTCTGCAAACTGGACTTTTCAGATCTTTAACCATGTTCTAGTCATTTCTTCTCATTGACCCTGAAGTTGTATTTGGAGTGATTCATGTTTGAGTAATCTCTTATTTTCAAGACGCCATTTTGCCAATCTACCCCTGTTGTTGTATTTGAGTGATTCATGTTTGAGTAATCTCTTATTTTCAAGACGCCATTTTGCCAATCTACCCCTGTTTCACCTCCACCGGTACACGCCCACTGTGACGTACACACTTCCTTGTCCAGTTTTATTTTCTTGATTGGTGATACTTGTAGGATTCGGCAATGTCGCACATTCATTTTGTTTCAAATTTTTTTAAATGGGCTGCTCGCTAGTGTGATGTGCAGCTATCCATAGGGGGCACTGACAGCATGCGGCACTTTGTTGTGATGACGTTTAAGGCGATGTCAGCTCCCATTGGGCACCGCAGTTTTCTAACGCGGACTTGTTTCTTTTATTTCTTTTCTCGTTTTAGATGAATATTGTGATTCCAGAAATTATAACTATAGAGCAGACACAAGCACAATATGTCTGTCAGATTGCAGATTCTGAGTATCATAGCAGCCAAAGAGCCAATCAGGAGAGAGATTCTTGAAGGTAATGCCCCTTCCCATCCACACCGCTGTCAATCAGACCTGTTGCTTGTTTCAGTCCCGGTTCAGTCCCGGTTCAGTCCCGGTTCAGTCCCGGTTCAGTCCCGGTTCAGTCCCGGTTCAGTCCCGGTTCAGTCCCGGTTCAGTCCCGGTTCAGTCCCGGTTCAGTCCCGGTTCAGTCCCGGTTCAGTCCCGGTTCAGTCCCGGTTCAGTCCCGGTTCAGTCCCGGTTCAGTCCCGGTTTTTGTTTCAGATGTGGGTCCTTTGTTGGAGCTGTTTTTCGAGGGAGACTTCCGAGGCGTCCTCCAGAGTCCTCTGATCCAGGAGCTGCTGTGTGGAGACAGCGGCCATGTTGGAGACGGCACAGACCTCGAGGCTCACCTGGAGAAAAGGCTGAAGACTTACCTGGACACCGCCCCCGAGCAAGACAACAGGTGAGATCAGGAGTCTAACCCACAACCTCCTGACTGAGAGGAGGAGACAGGCTAACCACTCTGCCACTCACACAGAGAGGACATAGACACTCCACTTAGAGAGATCAGGAGTCAAACCTCCTGGTGAGAGGGAGGATAACTCTGCCACAGTATTGACGTCTCCCCGAGGAGCTGAGCCGAGTGAAGGTTTTATTAAAAATTAATAATTCAGAGACAGAGGTTTAATCAAGAGGTTATTGTCTGGAAGGATGGAAAGAACGACCAAGGATCAGTCCTGGTTCAGTCCTGGTTCAGTCCTGGTTCAGTCCTGGTTCAGTCCTGGTTCAGTCCTGGTTCAGTCCTGGTTCAGTCCTGGTTTATTGCAGATCTTGTTATTCATTGCAGGTCTAAAGTGTATCAGGTTCAGGTTAGTTTCACGGTCTCTGGTTTTCTATTATATGAAAGTGTCCTTCTCCGGCTCTGACACAGAATTCCGGTCTCTGTGCCGAGTGGAGCGCACGGCCTCAGTTCTGTTCAGGGCTGAGACTTTTGCACCTTTTTGTTTAAAGTATTCTTATTTTAGAGCAAACAACCTCCTGGAACTGTATTTGTGTTATAACAGATATTTTGATATGACCTTGTTAACGAGGCATATCCCACCTTACACCTTTACACACATGCATACACACATGCATACACACATGCATACACACATGCACACACACATGCACACACACACAGAACACATACAGATTATGCACACACACACAGAACACATACAGATTATGCACACACACACAGAACACATACAGATCACACACACATGCACACACACATAGAACACACACACAGAGAACACACACACACAGAGAACACACACATACAGAGAACACACACAGATCACACACTGTTAGAGGCTCTTATATTGCCTCTGTCCTTCGCCAAACGTCCTCATGTAAATTTGAAATGACTACATACAGAGAAGCCAGCAGAGGACACAAGAACTATCTACTGGTGCACTGTGGAGTGAAGCAGCACTGAGGGCAGATGAAACAATATCGCCCTCTGCTGGAGACTTAAGGCGACGCTGGAATGTGCAAATATCTGTCCATCTCAAGTGTTTTCTGTTTTATTCTTGTATTTTTATATTTTTTATATTTTGTTTTCAGAGAGCTGGTTCTCTTGCTGCTGACCGTCTCCTCTCTGCAGATGTTTGCTCAGAGTAACTGGACCGGACCTCCTCTGGACCTTCAGGACTCTGAGATCCTGCCTCCTGCTCTGCTCCAAACACAGGTACAGAACCAGAACCAGTTCTTATCTATTTTAAATCAGATCTATTCTACAAACTGTTATGTTCAGATCTTTAACCATGTTCTAGTTGTTTCTTCTCATTGAGCCTCTAAAGTTGTATTTGGAGTGATTCATGTTTGAGTAATCTTTAATCTCTTATTTTCAAAACTCCATTTTGCCGATCAACCCCCGTTTTCATCTCCACCAGTACACGCCCACTGTAACGTACACTCTTCCTTCTCCAGTTTTATTTTCTTAATCGGTGATACTCGTAGGATTTGGCAGCGTCGTG
>KN485923.1:52024-77050 GCA_000787095.1 Periophthalmodon schlosseri
TCTCTCTCTCTCTGTCTCTGTCTCTCTGTCTCTCTCTCTCTCTGTGGTGCACTTCTGGTTAAACAGAATCCCATTTATTTCACTGGAGAATTTGAGAAAAGTTTGGCCTCAAAAATCTGATCTAAAGTAGTTTTGATTTGTGTAAAATGTTCAGTGTTCACTTCACGCTGCAGCAGTTCTCTTGAGGCTTTAAAACGTCTTTGGAGTCTAGATAGAACTTACTGACCGTGAGATGGGCCCCATGTAAAATAATACAACAGCAACGATGTCCACGGCAACTAGTAGTACTTCTCAGATCTAGTCTCAGTTCTTCTATCCTCCTCCTTCAACTGTTCTCCTCATCTGTCCATACGTTTAGCTCTGTGATGATGTTATCTCAGATCTGAACCAAGGTCAGATATGGTCTCTGTTGAGCTGTGGGCCTTGTGTGCATTCATCTGTCCAGTCTCCATGTGGATCCTGGGTCTGCAGGCTGGTTAGATGGTTGTCACAGGACCTGCTCTCCTCCTCCTCCTCTTCTCCTCCTCTTCTCCTCCTTTTTTCTACTTGTCAATATCTGCTCTTGTCAGAAGCTAAGCAGGGCTGTGGCTGTGGGAATACCATTGTGCCACAAGGGGGCAGCAGTGGTATGTGGTTCTTGTGCTCTGTCAGCCTCATCTCTTTTTGTTGGAGGTAAACTGACTGTAAAGAGGGGGTATTCAGTAAAATTGACTTTTTTAGCTTTCTCCTACGTTATAATGTTGTTCCCTTATCAAAAACATGCCTAAAGAAGAGGTTTTAGATGTGATAGCGCTCTGAAGGGGGAGTGACTTCGCTCAGAGAGCAAAGGGAGGGGAGACTCAAAAATGAAACTTGTAAAACAAGTTAATATGTTGTTTTGGGTGAATATAGCATTTTCAAAACAATAAAAGGTAACATGGTGATGTAAATATGTTTGTGTTAGCAGTTAGTACTTTAAATTTAAAGTCTAAACATATTTGATTGTTTGTTCCAGGCGTTGTTGTCTCGGCCTCAGATCTTCTCGTTGGAGGTTTCTGCTCTGAGCCTCAGGACCAAACTGGAGCGAGGACAGAGGAGATGTGTGGAGAGAGCCATGATGCAGACACAGGTCAGACTCTGGTCCCACCCTCTCCTCCTATTGGTCAGCCTCTTAAGTGACTGACAGCTGGGTTTAACCAATCACAGTGAAGTGTGAACTAGATTAGATTCATTTACCTCATAAATAGAAAAATATAAACTTTACAAATCATGTTTTTTTTTGTGATGAAAATCATGACTCGTAATCTCTTGCCATGTTGCCCAACCCTAATCTAGGCAATGTAATGACATCTCCATGGAAACGAGCAGGTGCTGAACAGAAAAGTTCCACAGTGCGGCTTTAATCTTGCTCCTGTTGCTCCTTAGGCTTTGGTGGATTATTTTGAGGAGATAAACTGCCCAGTGTCTGAGCGCCTCAAGATGTTCTATGTGTGTCGCCCCCCAACAAGGTGGAACATACAGGTGAGTCAGATGCCCTCCCACAGGTGGAACATACAGGTCAGTCAGATGCCCTCCCACTAAACGTACAGGTGAGCCAGATGCCCTCCCCCAGGTGGAGCACACTTGCCTGGGATCCAGAATACACACAAAACACGAGTCAAATGCTCAATCTTAGCGCTGTATGTCAGTAACTCACTTCTCCTGACAGGTTGCCCCAGCAGCACTTGGTGAAGTATGGGTCAAATGCAGAGAATGAATTTCCCTCACAGGGAATCAATAAAAATGTACCTTAACCTTGTATATTGTGTGTCCCTGGCCTATCTGCTGATGGACCTGACGTCTTTTTTTTTAATGTTGTTGATGGGTTCTCTCTCGCTGTAGAAAACCCTGGCCTCTCTCCTGATGGACCTGGGCTGCACCAGCTCGGCTCTGCTCACCTTTGAGAAGTTGCAGATGTGGGAGGATGTGGTCATCTGCCACGAGAGATTGGGACAACACGGGAAGGTCAGGAATAATATTAATACTACTTCTAACACACTTAAGTACACTCAATATCTGGAGATGGGTCCCACTGCTGCTGACAGGTTTAACCCAGAGACACTGAAGGATGGGTCAAACGCAGGTTTAACCTTTAGACTGTATAAAGAAGTGGACCGAGTGAGTGTGATGTCACCCGTAGCGTTCAGCTCCAGTCAAATTAAACTCATTGAGGCTAGAGCAGTTATAGGGGAGCCAAGTTGCATTTTAGGAATTACGCCCATGAGTATCCTAGCAACCAAAGAGCCAATTCTCTTGCTCCTGATTTGTATTATTAATGTTCATATCCTGACTTATGAACACAATAGCGAAATAAAAAACCCAGGATCATGAAGAGCAGGTTAATATGAACATTTTAAGACCAAAATGGCGAGCCTGACAGCAGCAGTTACAGTGAGGTTTTCTAATGTAAAATGAATTGGAGCCACTTCCTGTTTGCAAGATCTTGTGGCACGAGATCTTGATCCCATCCCTATTTGTTAAAATCCAAAATGGAGACTTTCCTAACTCACTTCTTTGCTCATATTATTAAAGTATTTCCTGTTCACATTATGGTTTACCTCATGTCTCTGTCCCAGGCAGAGGAGATCGTGCGCAGAGAGCTGGAGAAGCAGGAAACCCCGAGTTTGTGGTGCCTCCTGGGGGACATCCTGAGGGAGCACCAGTACTACGACCGGGCCTGGGACCTGTCCAAACACCGCAGTGCTAGAGCCATGAGGTCCAAGGGACTGCTCCACCTGCAGCACAAGGAGATGGAGCAGTGTGTCCAGTGCTTCGAGGAGTCGCTCAGGATCAACAGAATGCAGGTACTAAAGCAGGACTGGACCAGGACTGGACCAGGACTGGACCAGGACTGGACCAGGACTGGACCAGGACTGGACCAGGACTGGACCAGGACTGGACCATTCACTTCTGGAGAGTCGTCAGCACTTGTGAAGGCAGTCACACTGACTCAGATGAAAGGTGTGTTCTCATCTAACTTTCCTGCAGAAAATATTTTTGGGTCATTTACATTAAATATATATATGTAAATATAGTGTTGGCCTTGGTTGGTGTATTTTGTAATTTGCAATAATCGTGGACTTTGGGTACAGCCTTCAGTTTAGAGCACATCTTTCATTATAAAAACTGTATTTAAAAGGGGATCTGTTTGTAGATGCCATGATTACATAACTAAAAATGTCCTGGAAAATAATTTCAAGCAAAGTGTGGTAACGCTGAACTTGTTTAATGTGTTAAATGTACTTTACTAATCCCTGTCTTGTTCCTCAGCTGGGGCTGTGGTTCTCTTTGGGCTGTGGTTACCTCACTCTGGAGAACTATGAAGGAGCAGCGCTGGCGTTTCAGTCGTGTGTCTGCATCGAACCAGACGTGAGTGACAGAACGAACATCCTGTAATCCCTGTAATACCTGTGGTTTAAAGTGAGCGTGAGACAGGTCAGAACTCTATAGTAGAGTTCTCTGTGTAACTGTCAGGTACAGATGTGTTGACCTGGTTTATGTTTAGTATCTCTGTAATTACTCAAGGTTCAGTATTTGCAGAGCAGATGTTTGTAGATTTCTATTAAAAAAACTTTGAATCTGCAATAGAGTTATTGACTGTGGTAGCTGTTGCGTTTTGCAGTAGTAGCAGTTGATTTATGCTGTTTAATTATCTTCACAGAACGCAGAGGCCTGGAACAACCTGTCCACTGCCTACATCCGCCTCAAGAAAGAGTGAGTGCTCCATATAAGTCCATACAAGTTTAAACAACGATCATTAAAGGGCCAGTACCTGATTTAAACCATGAGTGAGGAACAGGTTTTAGTTTAAACTTTTAGCCCCGCCTACTTAGTCCTATCTGCTGGGATTGTGGCAGATGTTTACTTATTGATACTTTGCAGCTGATGTCATCAACATTCACTGGGGGTGTGACGCTAACTGAAGGCACTACTATGTCTGAAGCTCTCTTACTCAGTTTGGACTTTAATTTGATCTTTAACACAATCTGACCATAAAGAGCTGATTTAGTTGAACTACAACAGGTGAGCTGATTTGTGCTATTAAACAAGTCCCTCTCAAATAACATTACAGTCACAAGCTAGCTAGCATTTAACCAACAGTGTTTCAGTTATTCACTCTCACTTTTTGTTGAAAATCAAACTCCTAAACAGGACCATGAACGCTCAGATTGATAACAGGCTCTTGAAAATATGCTCTTTAAATCCTGTTTTTTGTTTTGTTTTTTCCTGTATTCTGTCACCATGGTAACCGCTGAACATTCCACCATAGACATACATGTAGAACACCCCCAGCGTGATGTCACAGCAAAGTATCAATAGTTCTCCAATCTCTGCTGCTTTTGTCACTCTTGAAAATGCACCATGACAGAGAATCAGGTTTCTGCGATAGTGTCAGCCTGTTGGTTTCCCATGATTCTTAGTAACAATGAGCCTGATTGGACAAAAAAGGTGACCCTGTTACTACCTGAGAAAAGTAAAATGAATAATTTTATTTTGCAGTCTCATTATTCTTATGTTGCACCTTTTACCAAACCGTGCGTGATGCAAAGAGCATTTATGACAAAAATAAATAAAAATCAGGTACAGGCCCTTTTAAATATGCGTTTGATTTGTGAAACATCTGGTGAATATTTTGCTGCAGCTACAAGGCCTTCCTCACCCTGCAGGAGGCACTCAAGTGCAACTATGAGTCATGGCAGATCTGGGAGAACTTCCTATTGGTGAGCACCAACATCGGAGCGTTCAACGACGCCATCAGAGCATACCATCGTCTCATGGATCTGAGGGAGGGGTACAAGGACACAGAGGTGAGACACTGGACCGGGGCCTGGACCGGGGCCTGGACCGGGGATCATAAGACTGTATAAAGAAGTGGACTGTGTGAGTGAGTGTGAGTGTGACGTCACCCATAGCGTTCGGCTCCAGTCAAATGAAGCTCATCATGGCAAGAAGTTATAGGGGCCAATTTGGAGTTCTATATTTGGAATTCCAACCTCGAGTATCATGGCAATCAAAGAGCCAATCAGGAGCCAAACTGTTGACGGTAACGGCCCTTCCCGCCCACGCCATTGGTTTAACAGAGAGGGGGCCTGATTTGTCTGTTATTAATGTTCATATCTTGATTTAATCTTGTTTTAGGGGCAAAATAGCAAAATAAAAACCCCAGGATCACGTAGAGCGGGTTAATATGAACATTTTAAGACCAAAATGACGAGCCTGACAGCAGCAGTTACAGAGAGAGGGGCCACAGTTTTTCATTGTAAAGTGAAGTAGGAGCCCATGCTCACTTCCTATTTGGAACGCGGCGGCTACCGTGTTAGCTATGTACATTTATATATACAGTCTATGACCAGGACTGAACCAGGACTGAACCAGGACTGAACCAGGACTGAACCAGGACTGAACCAGGACTTTTTGTGTGTCTCAGGTTCTGGAGTACCTGGTGCGTGCTGTTGTAAAGGACCTACCTGACAGACAGGGGGCGCCCTCATCTGCTCTGAAGCCCAAACTGAAAGAGCTGTTGGGCAGAGTGAGCGCGCGGCACAGTGGGGACAGAGCCGTGTGGACGCAGTATGCTCTGCTGTACGGAGGGGGCGCTACTGAGAGCAGAGAGGACAATGAGAAGGTGAAACTGGCAGCATTAGAGTGGGCCATGTGGCGAATAAATGTATCATGTCGTTTGATCACTATTTTTAATTTAATTTTGTCTTATTAAAGCCCGTCCCCCCCCGGTCTGAACACAGCATTAGGGTGAAAATGAGCCGTGTGCTGTCGCCATCTTCCACAAACCTTCCACAAACTGTAACGGTGCAGTTAGCATGCTAATCGATCTTAGCATTGCTATGACTGCAAAGCTCCACTCACTTAGAATGTGTGACTAAAACTGAGGAATAACTTTGGACCACTGCCAAAATCTGAGACTTTAAAAATACATTTAAAATGGCTTTCAACTATATTTAATGTTAAATTGCAATGATAAAAATATTGTTTATGTTCAGAAAATAGTGTAAAATGTCTTCCTCCAAAGTTTCCAAACCACGATCACATAATGCCCCCGCCCTGAGCGGCATGGTTGACCTGGTTTGATCCTTTTGTTTCAGGCTCTTCAGTTTCTGTCCAAAGCTCATCGCTGTGAACTGCAGAGCTCCGACTGGCACCAGGACCCTGCACTGTTCAAGGGAGTCTTGCAGAGGGCGCTGTGCATGGGGCAAGGTGACATCCTCTGACCCGCCCCTCTGATCTTTTTGAGCCACTCCTCTGCCTCTCTGCACCATCTGCTCCTCCTCTGTATCCTATGCTCCTCTGACCTTCTCCTCCTCTGACCCTCTCCTCCTCTGCTCCTTTGACCCTCTCCTTTTCCCCTTCTACTCCTCTGGTCCTCTCCTCTTTTCCTCTCCTTTGCATCCTCTTCTCCATCTAACCCTCTCCTCTGCATCTTCTTCTCCTCTTCTGCTCTTCTGACCCTCCTCTCCTCCTGATCTGCTCCTCTGACCCTCTCCTCTTTTCCTCTGACCCTCTCCTCTGCATCCTCTCCTCCTCTACCTCCTCTGCTCTTTTGACCGTCTCCTCTTCCTCCTCTGCTCCTCTGACCCTCTCCTCTTTTCCTCTTACCTTCTCCTCTGCATCCTCTCCTCCACTTCCTCCTCTGCTCTTCAGACCTTCTCCTCTGCATCCTCTGCTCCAACTAACCCTCTCCTCTGCATCCTCTCCTCCTCTTCCTCCTCTGCTCCTCTGACCCTCTCCTCTTTTCCTCTGACCCTTTCCTCTCTGCCTCTCCTCTCTATTAAAGTCCACTTTTTCTCTTTCCTTCTCAGTGAGTGTGTCTGTGGCTCGGTCTAAGTCGAGTCCGGCTGAAGCTCTGCAGGTCCTGTCCTCGAGTCGTCTCAGTCTCAACAGTCTGCTCTCTAAGGCCAAGGTACAGGTTTAAATCTCTGTATATATCTGTATAAACTGCCTCTTTGGACCTGGTTCTAGTGGAGTTTCTTCTTCAACAGTAGAGCTCTAACGACATCCAAACCTCTCAGTACAATATTTATTGCAAAATTTTGTGGAGGCTATAACTAAATTGTGAATCTGCTGCTTTTTCCTTTTAAAATGCCTCGACAAGACATTGGCTCTGTCATAATAGAAAGAAACTGATAACTTACCGATAACTATTCTAATACTGATTTATTCTTAATTACAAAAACTTGACGTCCCATTTATTTCTGTTATAATTTGGAGTTTTGGTAGGCAGAATGAGCCTCACATGACTCTCTCATTTGGGTTGCCAGTTTCAAAGCTGAAATCCAGTTTAGGTTTTTACTTAAAATGCCTCTCTCTGATCTGAATGGTCACTACCTAAACTCCAGCACCTGCAGCCAATCATGACTCAGTGCTAGTGCAGCCTCTGCAGCTCAGTGAGTGAATTCTGGAGGTTCTTTCACATGAGGCCTGTCCATATACTGAGAATGAGACACACCTGTATCTGCAGATTAAGGCTCTGGACACACAGGATTAAATGGGATTGTAGTGCCTTTTTAAAACTGTAGGAGGCAGGATACAAACAGTTCCTTTAAATGAAACAAAAATTACACTTAAAGCTTTTTATATTCTCTTGTTGCAGCAAAACCACGCGGACGTAGCCACAGGAGAGATCCACTCGGAGCTGAAGGAGGAGGTCCAGACTTTGGAAAATCTCATCAAAGAAATCCAGGAAGAGAGCGCCGCCCTCAGGAGCCAATCATAGTGAAGCTACACAGACAACAGCCAATGATGGACAGACCCTAATGTCCACAGCCAGTCAGACAACAGCTCACTGACCAACCAGGAAGTGAAAGACTTGGAGACCAATCACAGCCAAGCTTATAGTCAGGCTGTGTGATGTGAGGATGTGACGTCTGGGGATGGGACTTGTATCGCTCATGTGTCAGTCCCAGTTTCTTCAGTGGATCAGATTGTTTTGAACAACCTCATGAGGAACTATGGAAATTCAAGAGACATTAGAATACAAAATATGTCTGCTTACACGATCATAGATAAAGATAACGATGAGTTATAAAAGTACATTTGTGAGTTTAAACTAATTAACTTCAACTTAAAGGCCCTGTACACAATTTTTTCCACATATTTCAGCAAAATGTGTCTTGCCCCGGTACAGATATATTATAAGCAACCCTTGAGGTTAAAATAAGTCCACTGTGTACTGTCTGCATCTAATTATAAAGCGTTTTCTTGTCAGATAATCAGGAAGTGCACATTAGCATGCTAGTTGTTGTTAGCCTTACTCTGCTCTGGTCTCTGAGAGCTGTGAAAAGTGCTTATAAACTCATCATGGTGAATAGTTAGAATGCTCAGAATGCATAAGGTAAGTGAGGAATAACTTTGGTTCTGTTTGTCACGTTTTTAAGATGATAAATCTGAAACGGTGCCTTGGGAGATACAGTGGTCAGTGCTGTACATTTTAAAATCACAGTAATCGTATCAGATATCAGCTCAAAAAAAATCCCCATCCCTTTGCCTTGGTTCCAGTCTGCAGAGATGGTTCTATGGTGACTTAGACCCACCCACCCTCTCTTCCTATTGGTCAGCGTCTGTCATGAGTGAGTGACAGTTGAGTTTAACCAGTCACAGAGAAGAATGAACTCTCAGAAGTAGTAGATGCCTTTAGTTTCCTCTTTAAGGCGATAGAAAGGGCACAAGAACATGATCAAATTAAGGTTGTAATATTCTCTGTCTGCCCGAACCTCCACAAAGTGAAGCTTCATGAGGGCTTTTATTTTGAAGGGGAGAAGGCAGACTTGACTTTACAGAGGCTTCCTGTTTTCACCTTATGTTTGTTATAATCATTGATGTTTTTTATATCTCTGTAATGAACTGACCACAAAAGTAAATATTTTAAATTCTTCTTTGATTTAGTTTTTGAAAACCAGCTCTGCTCACACTGACACTGGGCCTTTTTGTGATGGCTCAGGTATGTGAGCGTTTAGTTTTCTGTCTTGTTCTGTGTCTAAACTGTGTTCTCTTATGTTTCAAGTTTATTTCTATAGCACATTTAAACAACTTGAGCTGACCAAAGTGCTCCACATAAAAGTCAATAAAAAACAAATATACAATTACCATGATACACAAGAACAGCTCTATATCCTGTCTAGTGTTAAATGCCAGGGAGAGGAGGTGGGTTTTCAGTGTAGTCTTAAACTGTGTTAAAGACTGAGAGGATCTGACAGGCAGAGGGTGCTGTTCCATAGTCTGGACGCTGCCACAGAAATGGCTCTGTCATCTCTGGTCTTGAGTCTGGTTTTGGGCACAGGCAGCAGGAGCTGGTCAGCTGACCTCAGGGCTCTAGGTGGAGTATAGGGCTGCAGAAACTCAAATAACGAGGACCCATAGAGTGCACACATTTAAACATAACATTTTGAATTTCGTCCATAGCCTGTATAAAGAAGTGGACATGAGTGAGTGTGACGTCACTCATAGCGTTCGGCCAGATGACAGGACCTGGATGTTGGGTAAGTGATAAGGGGAAAAGTGGAAGCGAAGAGCTCCACTAAAAGTGTCTTGAGTCTTTAGGTACTCCACCTCAATGAGGCATTAATAAGGGCTCTTCAACTCGCAAGATGGCCACTGCATTTGCCACACTGTCTGCGACCACTTCCTCCATAATGTCACGTCTATGAGGATTTAGCTGAGTCGCACTAAAATAAATTAATATTTAAATATCAGGCAGCAGGTTACAGATGGAGGATCACAGACAGTGTGTGAAGGCCTTCACTACGATGTACTTCACCAGAGGAAGCTTCTGTGTTTATAGAAGTATTTGTGTCTTGAAGCTAATGCCTGGGTGCTTGTTACAACAGTTGCCATAGTAACAAGTGAGGATTTGATGAGCCTGGATTGGCCAAATAACACAGGCTTTGGCTTAATCTCGCCTCATGGAATGCCCCCCTTAAAGTAACTGCACTTACGATGGGTCGTGTGAGCAGACGGCTGTGTCCAGACTGGACTGGCTCACAAAACAAGTGTTAGAGTCACGTCTGTTTGGAGATTACAGATCTCCAAACAGACATGACTCTAATGCAGCTCTCATCTGTTTGTTCTCCCATCATCAAGTCTCGCCCAATAACATTATATATGCTTAAATCCACTTGTATGCTGCATTTCCACTTGGACAGATGGAGCAGACACATGTCCTGCTAAACCAGCAGAGTCGCTTCCGGCTCCATCAACTCTGGCTCCATTTTGATCTTAAAAAGTTCGTATTAACCCGCTCTACATGATCCTGGTATTTTTATTTTGCTGTTGTGACTGTAACTCAAGATATGAACATTAATAAGAGACACATCAGCTGCCTTCTTTCCCCGAGGTCTCTCCCGCTAGCGTTAGCAACAGGTTTGATTGACAGCATTGCTAAGCACCAGCTTCAATAGCTTCGCTTCAGATTGGCAGAATCAGTCTTTAGTTGCTATGATGCTTGCTGTCAGAATTCCAAATTGGCCCCTATAACTGTTGAGCCTCATTGAGCTTCATTTGACTGGAGCCGAACACTATAGGTGACGTCACACTCACTTAGTCCACTTCTTGATACAGTTTATGCTTATACCTCACCCCCGAGACCCTGGCTTCCCGTCTCTCCCCCCTTCTCCTCCCCCTTCTGGAGAGGTGTCCTTTTGTGCTGGAGCGGACTTCTTTCATGCTGGAGAGGAGTCCTTTTATGCTGGAGTGGAGTCCCTTTGTGCTGGAGAGAAGTCCTTTCGTGCTGGAGTGGAGTCCTTTTGTGCTGGAGCAGACTCCTTTTGTGCTGGGGAGGAGCCTCTGCGATCACAAGGCTGAGGCCGTCTGTGCAGAATAAGAGTCATATTACTATTATTCATATTACATAGTTAGCAGATCTTACAAAATATGAAAGTACAGTTCTGTTGTTTAAAGCCGCTTAAAGCTTTAAAGGAGTACAGTATGGCACTAAAAATGTATCTCTATGGAGACAAGCAGGTGTAACACTTATAGCTCAGACTTCACACAGATGAATTCCAAATCATTAAACATAGAGAGGACTCAGACTCAGACTCAGACTCAGACTCAGACTCAGACTCAGACTCAGTCCTGTGTCTTTTCTAACATTGTTATTGCACTGAAACCTGCAGTATATGAGCCACTACTTTATTTTAAAGGTCTTATATTACACATAATTGACTCTTGTGAGCTTTAAGCTGTGTTAAAATGTTATTACCTCCTCACAAACATACCTGGAGTTGTGTTTTGTTTCATTCACACATGTCTGAGTAACCCTTTATTATTAGTCTGTCTACATCTCCAAAGCTCAAAATGCTCTATCCTACCTTGTGATGTCGTGAAGTGGTAGTTTTCAAGCTAACAGCTTCTTTTACCTTTTGGTCAGTACAGATTGGAAATTCCATGGCTGAAATCATCCAAATGATTCTAGTGAAGGTGTTTGGAGTTTAAAAACACAATGGAGCACTTCCTGTATTACCACATGACATCACAAGGTGGAACAGAGGTTTTTCTGTTTGAGAAGAGCCTAAATATGCAGGGTCTGTGTGTTAAAGTAGAACTAAACACTATATCAACCCTTTTTTGCTACTAAACTGTGTATATGGTGTCTGAATAGCACTGTCTCCTAGAACCTGACCTTGATCTGCAGAGGTTTGGAGACTGTGTCCACCATCATGATATTATCATGCTTCAGGTCAGCGTGCACAATGCCTAGAGCCTTCAGGAAGGACAGAGCAGTGTCCATCAGCGAGGAAGTGAGGAACATCTGGTCACTACAGACACTTACAGATACAGTTATACGCAGCTGTATAACAGATACAGTTATACACGAGCAGCCAAAGGTTTGGACACGTCTTCTGTTTCAATGTGTTTAAAGTTTACCACTTTCTACATTTTATAGACACACAAGACATGACAAAAGTGTAATAACTCAACTAAATGATATTTTAAATTCACAACCTCACAGTAGCCACTCTGCTTTGAGGACAGCGCTCCAAACCCTTGGCCTTCTCTCAATGTGCTTCTTAATGAATTCACCTGAAATGGTTTTCACTTCACAGCTGTGCTGCGTCAGGGTCAAAAATGACAAAAGTGCAAAGCAGCGATCAAAGCAAAGGCTGTTTTAATCTAAAACAAGTTTGGAGTTATTTTGAGTTTATTTTTACGTGCCCATTCATAGTTTTGATGCTTCAGTGAGAATCTGCAAATAAATAATAATGAAAATAAAGAAGAAACTTGAATGAAAAAGTCCAAACCTCTGACTGGTCGAGTACAGACTTATGTAGTTATACAGTTTGATATTTACAACAATAAAACAGGAGGAACTGTAGAAATATGAAGTCATTCCTGAGTAAAACGATAACCGTAAATTACACAAATGATCAGCTGTGTAGTTAGCTAGCCTGGCCAGCCGCCCGTCAGTTTCTCCTTCTGTTCCACAAAAACCTTAAGTTTGGTACTGCTTTGTTTGAATTTCAGTTAACATTTGGATTCAAACCGGCCGAGGACTTCCACTGTCTTAAGGGTCGTTTGAGAGCTCCAAAGCGACCTATGTGAGGTACCTACCAAAGCGGGCCGGCTCTCTTGGCTCTGGCTCTGATTCATGCCAAGTTGAACCGGTCAGAGCACCAGAGCCATTACGTCAAAACAAACCTCATGAAGCAGCTCTAGACTGAAATCCTCGGCTCTGTTAGAGTCCCAGGATTTTATTTTTACTGTTATAAATCTAAACATGTTCTGTCTTTAGTGTGTGAAAAGTCAGACCTGATGCAGGACTGGGCGGATCTCCTTGAGTTTGAGCGTGCCGTTCTTGTGGACATAGTCTACCAGACACATGTCCAGAACCTCAAACTCGTGCACGTAGTGGTCCCTGAAGTAAAAGGAGCCAAACCACTCCACGATGTGAGCGCGGGTGCCTCCCTGCTCCATCAGGATCTGGAGCATGGCAGCCTATGGAGGAGACAGAGGGGAGGGTCACATACACGTCAGGATCAGAATATGGACTTTGAAAGATCTTTGCTCAATAACAAAGTGGCTAGTAATTTCTGATTTTACAAGAGTTAATGTTTGGGGCTAGTTAAGATGTTAGCAGAAGTTACTTTAAAAACAAATGTGCCACCTACTAGCTTTATCTCAGCTTACACCATAAAATAAAACAGTCAAACATAACATTTTAGGCCTGTTCACAACAACAGAAGCCAACACCGTAGCAATCAGAAGCCAACACCGTAGCAATCAGAGCTATGTGATCACTTCTGTCTCTCTAGACCCCACTATCTAGGACTATGTCCAGGATTTGATATAGTACCTCCTCTGCTGGGTCCTCCAGGACTTCGGTAACCTTGATCATCTTCAGCACCACCATCTGGTCAGTGGAGGGCTTGTGGCACAGGGAGACCACCCCGAAGGCTCCCAAGCCCATGATCTTCTTCACCTCGTAATGCTCTGAGCCGGAGAAGATGGTGTCGCTCAAGGCAATCGGGCCTCTACCGGCAACCATAACGGAAGAGTAAACCTCAGTAAACCTGTATGGAACTCTGACAAAAGCACACTGGCATTTTACATTTTTGTCTTACAAGGCCACTGACTTCCTGTTTAAACTGCACAACTTTACATAGAGCCACTTCTCCATAGCACTGCATTTCATTTACATATTTTTTGTTTCTTTGTTTTTTCAAGTCCACATCAGGACTAAAGCAAGTACACATCAGGACTAAAGCAAGTCCACATCAGGACTAAAGCAAGTCTATATCAGGACTAAAACAAGTCTATATCAGGACTAAAACAAGTCTATATCAGGACTAAAACAAGTCTATATCAGGACTAAAACAAGTCTATATCAGGACTAAAACAAGTCTATATCAGGACTAAAACAAGTCTATATCAGGACTAAAACAAGTCTATATCAGGACTAAAACAAGTCTATATCAGGACTAAAACAAGTCTATATCAGGACTAAAACAAGTCTATATCAGGACTAAAACAAGTCTATATCAGGACTAAAACAAGTCTACATCAGGATTAAACCAAGTCTACATCAGGACTAAACCAGGACTAAACCAGAACTAAACCAGAACTAAACCAAGTCTACATCAGGACTAAACCAGGACTAAACCCAGACAAAACCAAGTCTACGTCAGGACTAAACCAGGACAAAACCCGGACAAAACCATTTACCATTTACATTTACAGCTGTAAATGACAAAATGAATGAATTTTAAGTCATAACTCCTATGGTGTAACGTCTGTATTTTGTATAGATCTTAATCAAATATAAACAAATTGGCCAAAGTATAGTATATTTGTTGTCGTGACCTTAAGCAAGACACGTCACCCACATTGCCTGGTATGAAAGTGGTGTGTGTGTGTGTGTGTGTGTGTGTGTGTGTGTGTGTGTGTGTGTGTGTGTGTGTGTGTGTGTGCGTGTGTGTGCGCGTGTGCGCGTGTGCGTGTGCGCGTTTTGTGTGTGTGTTGTGTGTGTGCGTGTGTGTGCGCGTGTGCGCGTGTGCGTGTGCGCGTTTTGGTGGTGGGAGGGGTTGATGCCACAGATTGGCAGACTCTGTTCCGTCAGTCTGCTTCAGGGCAGCTGTGGCTACAATAGCTTACTACCACAGAGTATGGAGTGAGTGAAGAATGCTGTACACTTCTAGATGCTAGTTATTGTTATGTAGGACTAAAGACATTTTGAGTAAAAACATATGATATGATTTCATGTTCACTAGGGATTATTAAAATCATCTCTGAATATATCTGTTGAGTTGCAAGGACATGAGGCTTCCAGAATATTCTGTCTAGATCATGGACAGTTAGCCGTTAGCAACACTGATGACCCTGTGTATTCAACATCTGAGACGTCTGGAGTTGTGTCTTTGTCAGAGACTTATTATTTCACTGATTGATCTGGAAAGTTACACTTTATTATAAAGGCATAGTTACAGTTCATTATAAAGGCAGTTACACTTCATTATAAAGGCATAGTTACACTTCATTATAAAGGCATAGTTACACTTCATTATAAAGGCATAGTTACACTTCATTATAAAGGCATAGTTACACTTCATTATAAAGGCATAGTTATACTTCATAATAAAGGCATAGTTATACTTCATAATAAAGGCAGACTTATACTCACCTTAAATTGCATCATATTCTATGTTGAACACCTCTTTCTTCTGGTCTTTGCTGATTTTCTGACAAAACATTTTATTTCTAATCGCAAACAAAGACAGCAAGATTAAAAACAGAGCAGAACACATGACTCCAAACATGAGGTCGTTTTAATCTTATAAAATTAAATTGTTGATCTTAATGACTGGTTCCACACTGATATTATAAAGAGTTTGATATTATACAGACCCCATTTTAGTACTGTAATATCCAGGTGATACTTTTAACACCACTTTAATTAAAAGTGAAACATTTTTTTAGTTTTTCTTTTATTACCCATTTTCTAGTAGAAATATTCTCTCAATGACAGGGGCCCATATTACACTATTTTCTATGTTATAATGTTGTTTCTTCATCACAAACATACCTGGAGTTGTGTTTTGTTTCATTCACACGTTTTTGAGTAACCCTTTATTATTAGTCTGTCTACATCTCCAAAGCTCAAAACACTCCGTTCCACCTTGTGATGTCATGTGGTGATACAGGAAGTGCTCCACTGTGTTTTTAAACTCCATACACCTTCACTAAAATCATTTGGATGAGTTCAGCTCTGGACTTGCCAATCTCTACTGAACTAAAGGTAAAAGGAGCTGTTAACTTGAAAACTACCACTTCATGACATCACAAGGTGGAACAGAGCATTTTGAGCTTTGGAGATGTAGACAGACTAATAATAAAGGGTTACTCAAAAATGTGTGAATAAAACAAAACACAATTCCAGGTGTTTTTTTGAGGAGGAAACAGCATTATAACATGGCTTAAAGCTCACAAGAGTCCATTTTGCGTAATATAGGACCTTTAATCAGCCTTTTGTTTACCCTGTTAAATGTGTCCTCCTCACACCTGCAGTTGTGTTTTGTTTCATTCTCATGTTTGCTCCTGCAGCTTGACCTCAGTGGGGTGTTCAACTTTGTGATGTCATCAGGTGGTCCTCCAGAACTGCTCCTCTGTGTTTTAAAGTCCACGCTCACCTTTACTAAACTCCAGCACCATGCATCTCCACTTTAACGCTACAATAGCTATTGTTTTCACCTCATTTGAGCTGCTTCACTGCTTCGTGTGACAGCAGATGGAGTCCTTGCGCCCCCTGCCGACTGAATTACTATTTATGTTTTTCCATAAACAGTATTTGAAGTAGTGCTCACTAAAATACCAGACTAGATAGTCCAAATGGTTCAATCTTCAGTCTAATTCACAGTATTTTTAACTACAGATAAACTAGTTGTAAATGGACTTTTCGAAACTTCTAGACTGTTCCGCGTTCTGCTCATTTTAACCCATAGTCCGCGCTGCTCTTTTAACAGTGTAGACTATATTTATGGCCTGAAGAGACGTTTTTAGAATCGGCTCAGAACAAAGTGAACTCCAGTAGTTTGTTTTTTTTTTTTAATTTCTCTAAATCACATTTAATGCCTCTGGACGCGCCAGGGCCTGTGCGTAAAACGCGCCGAACAATAAACTCTGCTCCGTTTGAACAGTTTGTGCCGCGTCTGAAACGGAACACAGACGGAGCACGGACGGAACAACGCGCACCGAGACAATCCGTATAGTCCCGATAGACCCTCCTCAGACCCGGACCTCCTCTGAGCCGCAGACTGATCCGTGCGTATGCGTAAGTGTGTGTGTAAGTGTGTGCGTGCGTGTACGTGCATGTGTGTGTGCGCGCGGAGCAGCTGTGGCCCCTCCCCCGCTGCGTCACGTCTGGAGGCAGAAACTTTGGGACTGGCTCTGCTCTTGGTCCGGTATGAGACTCTGAACCGGGACTTGGACACACGCAGAGCTCTGGACCTGGTTTAGTCCTGGTTTAGTCCTGGTTTAGTCCGGGTCAGTCCCACTATGACCTCGCGGTAATCTCACGCGCTGGTGTCGGAGTGCGCGCGGATATGGCTCGGGTATGTTCGGGCCTCTTCGGGCTTTTTTTCTTTCTCTTCGTGGGTCTGGAGTCGTGGACGCGCGGCGCGGGACAGACGGGCGCGTTCACGAGGGTGTACGTGGTGCAGCCCGGATCTGGACCTGGGTCTGGACCCAGGGACGCGCTCAGGGTCAGCTCCATCGCCACGGCCACGCGACACACGCACGCGCACAGTGGAGCGCAGAGCCGCACGCGCAGGATGGGCACGCAGCAGACGCACAAGCACGTGCTCAAAGAGTCGGGGTGAGGACTCACGCACAACTCTGGACCTGGACTGGACCAGGTCTGAACCAGGACTAACCTTAGGTCCACCAGATTAGGACTAAAGTAGGGCTTAACCAGGACTGAACCAGGACTAAACCAGGACTGAAACAGGAGTGAACCAGAACTAAACCAGGACTAAACCAAGGCAAAGCCATCAATGAACTAGTACTGAACCAAGACTAACCCTAGGGCCACCAGACACAGACTAAAGTAAGACTCCACCAGGAGTGAACTAGGACTAAACCAGGACTAAACAAGGACTAAACAAGGACAAACTCTAGGACCACAAGACTAGGACTAAAGTTGGGCTCAACCAGGACTCAACCAGGGCTAAACCATCACTGAACCATCACTGAACCATCACTGAACCATCACTGAACCAGAGCTGAACCAGGACTGAACCAGGACTGAACCAGGACTAAACCAGGACACAGAGCTGAACCAGGACTGAACCAGGACTGAACCAGGACTAAACCAGGACTAAAGAAGGTTGAAACCAAGAATAAAGTGGGTTTGAACTGGGGCTAATCTTAGGATCTCCTTAGGACTAAACTAAGGCTCAACCACTAAGGCTCAACCAGGACTAAAACAGGTTTAGACCACGACTAGAATATTTAGGGCGAAGGGTGAAGGATCAGGAATAAACCAGGGCCAAATCAGGCTAAACCAAGGTCAAATCAGGCTAAACAAGGGCCAAATCAGGCTAAACCAAGGCCAAAGCAGGCTAAACCAAGACAGGACTGAGTGGGGACAAATAGGGACTAAACCAGGACTAGACCCACAGTGAGAGTAAACCGGGTCCACAGTTAGACCGTCATTAACAGATAACTGGACCAAAGGAAATGTTTCCCCTCACAGTCGCACTGGAACAGGGCTCACACAGACCCCAGCGTTTCCCTGTGTTTTCCGGATCCGTCACATTCACATGCATCCCAGTGCATCCCAAAGTGTGTGTGTGGATCCATGTTCTGAAGGACCGGCTCTGCTCTGCAAATATGGGTCATTTATTTGAGTTAAAATGAGCAGAATGAGTCTGGCGAAGGTGAGTGGATTTTAAAGGTCCTATATTGCACAAAACACAAAACTGACTCTTATGAGCTTTAAGCCATGTTATAATGTTGTCACCTCCTCAAAAACATACCTGGAGTTGTGTTTTGTTTCATTCACACATTTGTATAACCCTTTATTATTAGTCTGTCTACATCTCCAAAGCTCAAAATGCTCTG
Organism: Periophthalmodon schlosseri; assembly: GCA_000787095.1. NCBI lineage: Eukaryota > Metazoa > Chordata > Actinopteri > Gobiiformes > Gobiidae > Periophthalmodon > Periophthalmodon schlosseri. The sequence goes on from KN485923.1 coordinate 70,604, forward strand.
TTCCACCTTGTGATGATGATGATGAAGTGGTAGTTTTCAAGTTAACAGTTCCTTTTACCTTTAGTTCAGTAGATTGGCAATTCCAGGACTGAAATCATCCAAATGATTCTAGTGAAGGTATATGGAGTTTAAAAACACAGTGGAGCACTTCCTGTATCACCACATGACATCACAAGCTGGAATAGAGTGTTTTCTGTTTGAGTGAAGAACTCAGCGTAAATATGCAGGGTTTGTGTTAAACGTGTGAATGTTTTTCATGAGAGTCGTTTTGACTGTTTCCATTGATACTTTGCAGTGACATCACGCTGGGGGTGTTCTACATGTATCTCTATGATGGAATGTTCAGCAGTTACCATGGTGACACAATGCACACATTAGCAAACACAGTCAAATACTTTTTAAGATTGTCTGAAAACTCAAGAAAAAATCCAAACTGGATTTAAAGAGCACATTTTCAGGAGCCTGTGATCAATCCGAGCGTTCATGGTCCTGTTTAGGAGTTTGATTTTCAACAAAAAGGTGAGAGTGACTCACTGAAAAACTGTTGGCTAATGCTAGCTAGCTTGTGACTGTAATGTTATATGAGATTTGTGTTTAACAGCACAAATCAGCTCACCTGTTGTAGTTCAGCTGAATCAGTTCTTTATGGTCAGACTGTGTTAAAACAAAGTTCAGATTAAAGTCTAACAGAGCTTCAGACAGAGCAGTGCCTTTAGTTAACATCACACCCCCAGAGAATGTTCATGACATCAGCTACAGAGTATCAGTTCAGACCACTGGAGCTCTGAGGGAGTAACTGCTGTAGATGTTGGTTAACTGGCCACAGAATGTTGGTCCATTTAAAAGTTAGACTGAAATGAGCCAAGCCTCAAACTGAATTAAACAGGATTTAAACGAAGAATTACTCAAACATATCAATCAAATACAAACAGACACTGGAAAAGTCAAGAAGTTAGAACACCACAAGTCGACTACAGCAGAGGAGCACTTCTGGATCACCACCTGATGATGTCACAAGGTGGAACAGAGTATTGTGAGCTGTGCAGAGGCAGACAGGATTACTGAAACATGTGTGAATGAAACAAAACACAACTCCAGGATGTGTCTGAGGAGGTCACTACATTAGAACAGGGTTAAAGCCCCACTGCGGGACATTTCATCACATTAGAACATGGTTAAAGCCCCACTGCGGAACATTTTATCACATTAGAACATGGTTAAAGCCCCACTGCGGGACATTTCATCACATTAGAACATGGTTAAAGCCCCACTGCGGGACATTTCATCACATTAGAACAGGGTTAAAGCCCCACTGCGGGACATTTCATCACATTAGAACAGGGTTACATTTGGACCCTCCTGTTTAATCTGAAAATCACATTTAAATCTTCAGTTTTGTGTTTCCTGGAGCTTAATCGGATCAATCAAATATTTCAATAAACCAAATCATGCCACAGTTCACGTGTAATCCTGGCTCAGTCCTGGTCCAGTCCTGGTTTATTCTTGGTTCAGTCTTGGTTCAGTCCTGGTTCAGTCCTGATTTAGTCCTGGTCCAGTCCTTGTTTAGTCCTGGTTCAGTTCTGGTTCTGTCCTGTTTCAGTCCTGGTTCCGTCCTTGTTCAGTCCTGGTTCAGTCTTGGTTCAGTCTTGGTTTATTCTTGGTTTAGTCCTGGTCTAGTCCTGGTTCAGTCCTGGTTTAATCCTGGTTTAGTCCTGGTTTAGTTCTGGTTCAGTCCTGGTTCAGTCCTGGTTTAGTCCTGGCTCAGTCCTGCTGTAGTCCTGGGTCAGTCCTGGTCTAGTCCTGGTTCAGTCTTGGTCTAGTCCTGGTCTAGTCCTGCTTTAGTCCTGGTCTAGGCCTGGTCTAATCCTGGTTCAGTCCTGCTGTAGTCCTGCTGTAGTCCTGGTTCAGTCCTGGTTTAGTCCTGGTTCAATCCTGGTTTAGTCCTGGTTCAGTCCTGGTTCAGTCCTGCTGTAGTCCTGGTCTAGTCCTGGTCTAGTCCTGCTGTAGTCCTGGTCTATAACCGGTCTTGTGTTACAGGGTGAATGTGTGTGGAGGTCAGTGCTGTCACGGCTGGAGTAAAGCTCAGGGCTCTCACCGGTGCACCAAACGTAAGTCACATCATCAGATTATTTTATTTATTTATTTTTATTTAGTTTATTTGGGGACAGTTGCGGTAACTGAACACACATGGCACACGATATTGATACTTTGCAGTGACATCATGTGGAGGTATTCTACATGTATGTCTATGGTGGAATGTTCAGCAGTTACCATAGTGGCACAATGCACACATTAGGAAACAGCCACAAAAGTTTTAAATTGTCTGAAAACTCAAGAGAAAATCCAAAATGGATTTAAAGAGCACTTGTTCAGGAGCCTGTGATCAATACGAGCGTTCATGGTCCTGTTTAGGTCCTATTTGTTTTCAACAAAAAGGTGAGAGTTGGAAAACTGTTGGCTAATGCTAGCTAACTTGTGACTGTAATGTTATTTGAGAGGGACTTGTTTAACAGCACAAATCAGATCACCTGTTGTAGTTCAGCTAAGTCAGCTCTTTATGGTCAGATTGTGTTGAAATAAAGATCAGATTAAAGAGTTTTAGACAGAGCAGTGCCTCTGGCTGCAAATTATCACATTCTCACAAACTCACTCTTCATACACCAGTGTTCACAGACTGGGGGCAATGTGGAGGAAGTGTCTTGCCAAAGGACACAACGTCAGTCAGCGGACTTGTTTCTTTTATTAAGTGGTTTTAGATTAATATTGTGATATAAAATGTGCAAATTATGACATAATGATCCACGGGTGTCACAGATTATAACTATAGAGCTCAAAAGCACAACGGGGCTGGTTTAAAGCCTCCGGGTCCCTGCAGTGTTGGACATGTTGGTCACATGACCACTGAACTTTTTACACAAATGAACTGACTTTATGTCAGATTTGAGCAGCAAAGCATTTCTCAAATTCTCCAGTGAAATAAATGGGATTCTGTTTAACCAGAAGTGCCACCACAGAGAGAGAGAGAGAGAGAGAGGAGAGAGAGAGAGAGAGAGAGAGAGAGAGAGAGAGGTTTAGCATTTAGAGGCAAAAGTGGGCGGGGTTGAATAAGGTCAATTCCCAGTGGTCTCCCATCCAAGTACTAACCAGACCCAGCCCTGCTGAGCAAAGAGACCAGACCAGGCCAGGCCAGATCAGGCCTTACAGACCAGATCAAACCAGATCAAACCAGATCAAACCAGATCAGACCAGGCCAGACCAGATCAGGCCATAAAGACCAGATCAGACCAGGCCAGACCAGACCAAGCCAGACCAGACCAGGCCAGGCCAGACCAGTCCATACCAGTCCATACCAGACCTTAAAGACCAGATCAGACCATGCCAGAGCAGACCAGACCTTAAAGACCAGATCAGACCATGCCAGACCAGGCCAGATCAGATTAGACCAGGCCTTAAAGACGAGACCAGATCAGACCAGACCAGACCAGATCAGGCCTTAAAGATCAGACCAGGCCAGACCAGACCTTAACGAGGGTATTTTGCAAACTAGATGTTTTGGAGCTGTTATAATGTTGTTCTCTCATCAAAAACTTGCCTGAAGAGGCTTTAGATGTCATCCATGCATATTTGAGTAATCTAGCGATCTCTCCCAGGCCCTATTTGAGCCCTCTTTACGGTTAGCAGTACGAGGTTGTACAAGGCTCCGCCCACAAGCTTATGTCACCCATGCTCCTAGGGCGGCAACTAATGATTAGCTGTTTAGATTGCGAAAGGCCTGTGGACCTGTGAACTTGAGGTTTTGAATAAATTGGACCCAGATGAAGCTAACGTGATCCCGTTTGAGGACATCCTGATGGAGAATATTTACAGACAAAACAGTTTTTTATTCCAAAAACACTAAACTGAAATGTTATTCCTGCTTTGTCTGGGTCATAAAACCTGTCCTCTGGACTGTGGTGTGTTTAGAGTCTGTGTGTCGTCCAGAGACTTTTACTCGATGATTAAAATAGCTGACGGTCATTTCAATAATTGATTAGTTGTGATCAATCGATTAACTTGTTTCAGATGTACATGCTCCAAGACAAACCTACATCACCCATGCTCCGCCCAGAAGTCTATGTCGCCCATGCTCCCACACAACAATTCTCCATAAATATACAAAAACATGATACAAAACCTTACACAGCAACATGACAAACCTGATGTGATGTGCAGTAGTTTCATTAGTGGGATGCAGCTGATTGTGTTAGCACGGAGAGCGAAGAGAGGGGGGACAAAATCAAAAATTAAAGTGAAACTTATAAAACATGTTAATTCGTTATTTTGGGAAAATATAGCATTTTCAGAACAATAACTGTCTCAGATCTGGACCTGGAAGGACTCAGTCCAGACCAGATCTGAGCCAGGACCAGGTCCAGATCTGAGACAGTTATTGTTCTGAAAATGCTATATTTTCCCAGATCTGGTCTGTGAAATAAATGGGATTCTGTTTAACCAGACGTGCCACCACAGAGAGAGAGAGAGAGAGAGGTTTAGCATTTAGAGGCAAAAGTGGGCGGGGTTGAATAAGGTCAATTCCCAGTGGTCTCCAATCCAAGTACTAACCAGACCCAGCCCTGCTGAGCAAAGAGACCAGATCAGACCAGACCAGGCCAGACCAACTCAGACCAGATCAGACCAGATCAGGCCTTACAGACCTGCTCAGACCAGCTCAGACCAGACCAGATCACACCAGATCACACCAGATCAGGCCTTAAAGACTTGACCAGCTCAGACCAGATCAGAACAGATCAGAACAGATCAGGCCTTAAAGACTTGACCAGATCAGACCAGACCAGACCAGATCAGGCCATAAAGACTTGACCAGATCAGACCAGACCAGACCAGATCAGGCCATAAAGACTTGACCAGATCAGACCAAACTCGACCAAATCAGGCCATAAAGACTTGACCAGATCAGACCAGACCAGATCAGACCTTAAAGACCAGATCAGACCAGGCAGACCAAACCATACCAGACCTTAAAGACCAGATCAGACCATGCCAGATCAGACCAGACCAGACCTTAAAGACCAGATCAGACCAGATCAGACCAGATCAGACCAGATCAGGCCTTAAAGAGGGGTATTTTGCAAACTAGATTTGTTGTTTTCTCATCAAAAACATGCCTGAAGAGGTTTTAGATGTCATCCATGCATGTTTGAGTAATCTCTCCCAGGCCCTATTTGAACCCTCTTTACGGTCTTTACCCACATGACAATTCTCCATAAATATACAAAAACATGATACAAAACTGTACACAGCAACTTGACAAACCTGATGTGATGTGCAGTAGTTTCATTAGTGGGATGCAGCTGATTGTGTTAGCGCAGAGAGCGATGAGAGGGGGACAAAATCAAAAATTAAAATGAAACTTATAAAACATGTTAATTCATTATTTTGGGAAAGTATAGCGTTTTCAGAACAATAACTGTCTCAGATCTGGACCTGGTCCCGGTTCAGATATTGTGTGGTCCTGGCTCAGATCTGGTCTGGACCGGGTCTGGACCTGGTCCTGGTTCAGATCTGGTCAGGACCTGGTCCTGGCTCAGATCTGGTCTGGACTGGGTCCTGGTTCAGATCTGGTCTGGACCTGGTCCTGGACCTGGTCCTGGACCTGGTCCTGTACCGGGTCCTGGTTTAGATCTGGTCTGGACCTGGTCCTGGTTCAGATTTGGCCTGGACCTGGTCCTGGCTCAGATCTGGTCTGGACCTGGCCCTGGACTGGGTCCTGGTTCTGATCCAGTCTGGACTTGGTCTTGGTTTGTTTGTTGCAGTGACGCAGAGTTCTTCTTCACAATGATCTGTTTCTTTCCACAATTCTCAGTCTTTTGCTCACTCTCTCCCCTTCTCCTCCTCCCTCGCTCTATCTCTCCTTTCTCACGCTCCCTCTCTCTCTCTTTCATTCTCTCCCTTAACCTCTGTCCTCTCTCATTATTTTTTCCTCTGTCTTTCCATCTTTCCACTTCTCTCCCTGTCTTTGTCTCTTTCTCTCCCCTCTGTCCCCTCTCCCCTCCTCTCTCTCCCCCTTCCACTCCCACTCCCTCATTTTTCTCTCTCCCTTTGTCTCTCCTACCCTCTGTCTTCTCGCTCCCTCCCTCCCTCCCTTTTTCTTTCACTCTCTCACACCTCTGTCCATTCTCATCTCTCTCTCTCTCTCTCTCTCTCTCTCTCTCACTCCCTCTCTTTTCTCTGTCTCATTGTCTCTCTTCTCCTCCATTCTCTTTCTCCCTTCTTCTCTTTTCTCTTCTCCCTCTCCCCTCACTCTCCCTCCTTCTCACCCCCCCTCCCTCTCTCTCCATTTCCCCCTCTCTTCATACTCTTTTCCCCTCTCTTCTGTGTGTGGTATGATTCTGTCACATGTTTCAGTTCTGAACAAAACAAAACAGCTCTGGCTCCAGTGTGGGATGA
>KN485924.1:0-20115 GCA_000787095.1 Periophthalmodon schlosseri
TTGTTATTATTATTTTTTTTGTTTTTTATTTTATTTTTATTATTAGTACTATTATTGTTATTATTATTATTCATGAACAAAAAATATATATATATATAAATTTTAAAATGTGAGTCCAAAATTGTGAACTGGACCAGACAACTTTTATAATAAAGAATGTCAAAATCCCGTCTTGTCTCGTTCTTGTCGTGGACCCAGTCTTGCATCTCGTCCCTTCTTCTCTACCTCTGCGTTAATGAAACACTGGCTGCAGCACATATTCACATTACAACACAGGCAGCGTGTGTCTGGTCCAACTATTACAAAAGCTTCATATTATGCAAGTGAAAGACGCTCGTCACAAGTTTTGGTAAACTTCTCATCTGCAGGTTTATTATAAAACTGAGCGTGGCAGGGTGCAGACAAAAGCCACATCCTCTCCAGGGTTCATAGAGTCAGAGAGTCAGAGATATTCACACTTACAAACCCCATAGGATTACAGTACTGCAGGGGAGTACTGCAGGGGAGTACTGCAGTAGTACAGGGGAGTACTGTTACATAATCCAAAACCTTCCTTTTGTTTGTGGTTTTGAATTATGTGGGCAGACGCTAAACTGTGGGTGGCATAACTAAATTTCTGGTTAACTTTACAGCATCAGTGCTAACTTATCTGTGAAGTACTACGCCTACTTGCTACTGCTACTTTGCTAGTGTAAAGTATATTTAAAATACCTTCAAAAGATCACATTTCTTACTGGTTTTAAAGTGCACATATTACGCTATTTTCTGATCTATGTTATAATGTTTCCTCATCACAAACATACGTAGACAGACTAATAATAAAAAAAGTGTTACTCAAACGTGTGAAAGAAACAAAACACAACTCCAGGTTTGTTTTTGAGGAGGTAACAACATTATAACGTGACTTAAACCTCACAAGAGTCCATTTTGTGTAATATAGAACCTTTAAGTATCCCTAAACCCACTCCTCCGTGTTTGGCCCATATCACGCACTTTGTTGAAGCTACGATTACTTGATAGCTGAAGATTCCACAAACCACCAACGCCATTAGAGCCTGAGTGTTGCTTCCAATCAATACATGAGATGAAACAGGATCTGCAGAAAGTGTCCTGCCTCTTGCACAGACTTACGTTACTGTTTTTAGCCTCTATGCCCCATCTTAAATACACCTAAGACAATCGTGCGGGGCTGAGATGGCCTATATAGTTACATGAGGTCTGCTTTGAAACCACTCGCTCAACCTGAGATAATAACAGACACGGGGCTGTTTTTCCACTACATGAAAGGCAGAGCGGCTCTGATCGAGCTTTTAAACTTGTGATAGAAATTCCTGGAAATTATGATGTAAGCTGCTATTAACTGAAGAGGTACAAAATGGCATTCTTCAGGCAGCGGTCAGCGATAAAGGCCTGGGCAGGTTTGGACATTGAAGTGGAATTATTCTGCAAAATGGACTTTTCAGAGCTTCTAATCATGTTCTAGTTGTCTCCCCTCACCATTTACTCACCTGAAGTTGTTTTTGGAGTGATTCATGTTTGAGAAATCTTTAATCGCTTATTTTCAAGACGCCATTTTGCCGATCAGCCCCCGTTTTCACCGCCAACGGTACACACCCACTGTGACGTACACGCCCACTACTCTGTACTTACTTCGTTTCTCAAGTTTATTTTCTCAATCGGTGATACTCGTAGGATTCGGCAGCGTCGCGTCGTCATTTTGGTACAAAGGGAAAAAAATCCGCTACTCGCTAGTGTGACGTGCAGCTGTCCATAGGGGGCGCCGACAGCTACACGGCGCTTTGTTGTAATGACGTTTACGGCGGCGTCAGCTCCCACTGGGCACCGCAGTTTTCTAACGTGGAAAATCAACTGACTGTTTCTTTTATTAAGTCGTTTTAGATGAATATTATAATTTCAAATGTACAAATTATAACATAAATGATCCACAGGTGTCATAGATCATAACTATAACAGACACAAGCACAACATGTCTGCTTTAAAATACTTTTCATGTAGAATTCGTAGATCGTTCATGAAATGTGTATCTCAAACTGTGCTTTGAAAACTCCATTTCCTTGTTGATACTCATTGGACAATACTGCTGCGTTTCTGATGACATCACAATTCTATAGACCAATCATATTTAATACAGACGGGGCAGATTTCTGTTGTAGTACAGTGAGTTCTTGGGTCTAGTTTCGAGATCGGACGATTATTTAGAGTCCAGAGTGACCGATTTCATCATTTTCTCAAAAAATATATGACTTGAAATTACAACTAATATAAATGTGGTCTATACTTTTTACTGCTCTGTATAATTAAACTATAATAAGGAAAAAATATCTCAATAGAAATTATTTTTAGATGTCCGCAGCCCTATTTTTCCTACTAACTCAGAATGGAGCTGTGTAATCTCATTTGGTGAACGCCATCGTCGCACTTAGCAGCTGTTGGTGAACCCGAACCAAAGATCGGCCCAGACCGGAGACTTAAGGTCGATCGCTGATACATTTGAACATTTTAAGACCAAAATGACGAGTCTGACAGCAGCAGTTACAGAGAGAGGGGCCACGGTTTTCCAATGTAAAGTGAATTGGAGCCAGAGTCGATGGAGCCGGAAGCGCGCGAATGCTCACTTCCTGTTTGGAACGCGGCGGCTAGCGGGTTAGCTACGTCCATTTAAATATACAGTCTATGCTTGAGAAACAAAACACTAAGGTTTGGTTCTTCATGTTGCTTACAGATGACATGTTGACATATTTATATACTCACTTTTTGCGTTTCCGACAGATATCCACTGTTGTCTGTCAAAGACTGTATCTCCCCGCTGCTGCCTTCATCCAAATCGCTGTCCTCGTCCTGCGTAGAGTCCCGTTTGCTCCCCGCCACACAACACGACACGCTCTCTGTCTCTGTCACGCTGTCGTAATGCTCCTCGTCTATAGCGTCCTCATTCGGGAACGCCTCTCCCTCCGCGGCGCACGAGGGGCTGTCTATTCCACTGTCCCGGTTTGGAATCTTCCCGTTCTGGTCCGTGGCGTCGGATTGGTCCACTTCCTGGTCTACGTCGTCAAGGCAACGGACGCTGACGTCGGAGCAGTTGTCCAGCTGGGCGTCGCCGATGTGGACCGAGGAGAGGCGGGACAGCTCGGGCATCTCGTCTCCGTTCTGGTCGCCGATGGGGTTCAGTGGGTCCGTCGAGGGGGAGGAGTCTGCGGATAGCTTGGCGATGGAGTCCGGCCCACAGGAAGTGATGTCAGAGGCAGTGTCCATCCTCAAGCACAGGTGCAGCTGAGAGCGTGGCAGCACCCCCAGGATGGGAACCCTGTAGGATAAAAAACACAGTTACCATGTTATAATGTTGTTTCCTCGTCGCAAACAGACCTGGAGTTGTGTTTTGTTTCATTCACACACGTTTAACACACAAATCCTGCATATTTAGGCTGAGTTCTTCTCTCAGAAAGAAAACACTCCGTTCCACCTTGTGATGTCATGTGGTGCTACAGGAAGTGCTCCGCTGTGTTTTTAAACTCCACACACCTTCACTAGAATCATTTGGATCATTTCAGCCCTGGAACTGCGGATCTCTACTGAACTAAAGGTAAAAGGAGCTGTTAACTTGAAAACTACCGCTTCATGACATCACAAGGTGGAACAGAGCATTTTGAGCTTTGGAGATGTAGACAGACTAATAATAAAGTGTTACTCAAACATGTGTGAATGAAACATAAAGTGTTCTCAAACATGTGTGAATGAAACAAAACACAACTCCAGGTGTGTTTTTGAGGAGGTAACAACATTAGAACATGACTTAAAGCTCACAAGAGTCAAGTTTGTATAATATTGGACCTTTAAACCAATATCAATGTAAATATGAATCATATTTTTTACATGTGGGATAGTAATACAGCTACTACTACTAATAATAATAATAATAACAATAATAATAATTCCATCTAAAACTATGTGGTTGTGTTTACGATTACATGGAAACAAAAAAATATATATCTTCGAATGCAACAATTGTTAGTAGTACTTCTGCAATACTTTTTAAATTAATGAAATCTTTGCTCAATCTTTAAGTCTTTAAAATGATTTAAGTGAATATTGATACAAAGATGTAAATAGCAGCAGAACAGAACTTACGTTAGTAGCTGAAGAGGTAACGCCTTTCTACAAAAAACCTTTAGCGTCGGTGGCAAACACAAGTGGCGGTATTTGCAGCGCTGCTTTCGCTGTCATGTCTACCACAAACATACTGCATACTGTACACTTCCATTTCTCACCTGGAGTTTTCAAACTTCTCTATGAGCAGCCCCACTTTCTGGACCTCCTTCGCGGGCTCCGAGGCGGGGGGCGGCGGGGTGAGGCTGGGCTTGGGTTTGGGAGGAGGAGGAGGAGCAGGCAGAGGTCTGGATGGAGCCGGTGGGATCCTCTTGGGTTTCTTGTCTTGCCCGAGAGCAAGAAGGTGCGCTGGTTTAGGGGGCACTAAACAACGTAAAGATAAAGAGGGATCAGAACGGCGCTATGCAGTTAAAGTAGTCCACTCATATCTGAGCGGTATCTCCATGGTAACGTCCCAAAATCTGAAGAACGTAATCCTCAAAATCATGAGAAAGTTAGTCCGGGAGAGAAGCATTGATCCGCTGTGCAGATCGAGGCTTCGTGCGGCGGCTGCGAGCTCACTTCCTTATTTCAGAACAGGATGCTGTTGATGCAAGTGCACACAGCCGTCGGTTACACAGCGAAAAGAAAAAATAGACCCGAGCTTAAAAGGGGAACTTCTATTATTGTCAGACAGACACGGAGTCTGCAAACTGTACGCTTCAAAATGGTCTTCAGCAGCACCAATCCTTATATCGAACTGATTTACGATAAAAGTAGGAACTGCGAGTAGCTGTTAAGAACTTCCTCTAAATTTGTGAAAAAATCTGACAGATGAAGAGAACTTTTACTGGTGCATATTTATCTGTGGGTTTGTGGGATTTCATTATAAACCTGATTCTGTATCAGGCCTCGTAAGAACTGATATGGGTTTTTTCATGACCGATGCCGATACCGATTGTTTAGAGTAGAAAGCAACCGATAGCCGATAAGCTCTGTCGATATTTTTGGGCCATAGACGCATAAAGAAGTGGAAAAAGTGAGCGTGACGTCACCCGCAGCGTTCGGCTCCAGTCAAATGAAGCTCATCGAGGCCAGAGCAGTTACAGGGGCCAATTTGGCGCCGAGTTCCATATTTGGAATTTTCCATATTTGAATTCTGACCGCGAGTATCATAGCAACCAAAGAGCCAATGATGAAGGTAACGCCCCTTCCCGCACCGCTGGTTTAGCAGGGAGTGGGCGCTTAGCAACGGTGTCAATCAAACCTGTTGCTAACGCTAGCGGGAGCGACCTCTGGGAAAGAAGGCACCTGATTCGTCTGTTATTAATGTTCATATCTTCATTTACAGACACAACAGCAAAATAAAAATAAAGTATAAGTAGTTTTACCAGTTTTTTGTTCAGATTACTTTTAGGCTATGGGGGGCCACCGTAGTCTTCTCTGTTATAGGGAAACACTGGGCCTTGCATATGAAGGCCATAGACTGTATATATAAATGGGCGCGCTTCCGGCTCCATCGTCTCCAATTCACTTTACATTAGAAAACTGTGGCCCCTCTCTCTGTACCTGCTGCTGTCAGACTCGTCATTTTGATCTTAAATGTTCGTATTAACCCTCTACATGATCCTGGGGTTTTTATTTCACTATTGTGTCTGTAAATCAAGATATGAACATTAATAACAGAAGAATCAGGCGCCTTCTTTCCCGAGTTCGCACCCGCTAGCTTTAGCAACAGGTTTGATTGATAGCGTTGCTAAGCAATCGCTCCCTGTTAAAACAGAGGTGCGGGTGGGAAGTGATGTTACCTTCAACAGCCTTGCTCCGGATTGGCTCTTTGGTTGCTTTCACCCCTATAACTGCTCTGGCCTCGATGAGCTTCATTTGACTGGAGCCGAACGCTGTGGGCGACGTCACACTCACTCAGTCTGTGGTTTAATCTCATACTTGATGATCGTGTTTACAGGTGATGCTGGCCGCTGTACTGTGGCTGTTACCTTGAGGTTTCTGAGAGGTGGGCGATTTGATTGGAGGGGAGGGCTGAGGGCGGGGCTTCAGAGCTGGCTTCCCGTGACATGGTCTGAGGTTCGGACTCTTCTTAGGCGTCCGTGGGGAGCTCAGGTGCTCTGGTGAGCCGTTCTGGTACTGCAGGGAGGACGGGGAGAGGTCTGGAGAGAGAAACACAGATATATTTAGCTACAACGCACAAAAAAATCTATAATATAATGTATTTCCAAAGTCGCATATGAATTAAAGGTCCTGTATTACACAAAACTGACTCTTTCATGTCATGTTATAATGATCTTACCTCCTCAAAAACACGCCTGGAGTTGTGTTTTGTTTCATTCACACATGTTTGAGTAACACTTTATTATTAGTCTGTCTACTTCTCCAAAGCTCAAAACGCTCTGTTCCACCTTGTGATGTCATGAAGTGGTACTTTTCAAGTTAGCAGCTCCTTTTACCATTAGTTCAGTGAGACTGAAAATCCCAAGGCTGAAATTATCGAAATGATTCTACTGAAGGTGTGTGGAGTTTAAAAACATGTACTACCTCATGACATCACAAGGTGGAACAGAGTGTTTTCTGTTTGAGAGAAGAACTATGCAGGGTTTGTGTGTTAAACATGTGTGAATGAAACAAAACAAAACTCCAGGCCTGTTTGTAATGAGGAAACATTAGAACATAAATCAGGAAATAGCGTAATATGGGCCTTTTAAAAATGAGTCATTTTCATCTGGAGAAAAATAAACAACAAACATAACTGCTCATTTTGTTAATAGAAAAAACATATAAATTACTTTAAAACGTGTCCTATATTCAAATCTAGTCTAACATTAATATTGCGTTTCAAGCTGTTACATTCATTTTCAAACCCAGCACTAATCTACATTTATACAGTGTTTTGATTCTTGAATAAACCTTTTCGTCACAATATTGTCGTAAATTATGCAGAAAAACACCATCTTGCCGCTGTATAATTCCCCAGAACGAGCTCCTCCAGATATGACCTTGGACTCAGCGTGTTTTTAGTATATCGCTCTGACACAGATGCATTCGTACTGAACTATGCCCCCAGCAGCACACACCGGGAGCCATATTGGATTTTGTCACACTGCGCTCCACCATCGCACCACATTACACACAACATCTTTGTGCTACTCTCTGTCTGTTCATTATGACCTTTTTGGAAAACAGAGACATGGCTCTTTGCACGATTTGATTCGGTCTCTGGCTGCTAATGTTTAGGCATTTAAGATAAGATAATAGGCGTTTGAACAGCAAACAGCCGGGGCACGAGACATGGGGCCGGATCCACGGGAACGAGACACGACAAGATTTGAACAGCAAGTAAATTGTGCCGTTATATGTTTTTGTTGTTTGTCTAAAGCTTCTAAAGATCTAAAGCTTCTCAAGAAATGTAAGTTACCAGCACTTAACCCTTTTTTTGCCCAGTCCAAATGTAAACACACAGAAAATTTTTTCTCATGTGAGCACAATCTTGTGGTAATTTTGTCTCGCGAGATCTTGAGGCACGAGATCTTGAGGCACGAGTTCTTGAGGCACGAGATCTTGTGGCACGAGATCTTGAGGCATGAGATCTTGTGGCACGAGATCTTGAGGAATGAGCTCTTGAGGTGCGAGAACTTGTGGAACGAGATCTTGAGGAACGAGCTCTTGAGGCACAAGATCTTGAGGCACGAGATCTTGAGGCACAAGCTCTTGAGGCACGAGATCTTGAGGAACGAGATCTTGAGGCACAAGTTCTTGAGGCACGAGATCTTGTGGAATGAGATCTTGAGGCACGAGATCTTGAGACACAAGATCCTGAGGCACGAGATCTTGAGGCACAAGATCTTGAGGAATGAGATCCATTGACCCACAGGTTGGTGGTAGATCTGTCACGATCGCAAATTTTGAAGCATGAAAATATTGCGATAAACGATAATACTGAAACTACTTTACACCTCTAACACAAAGCAGGATAGTCCCAGTAAACCCATTTTTAAATAGACAGTACCATTAGAAGCTCAAATCTGACCTTCTTGCATAAAAATGGCAAAACGGTGCGATTCTAGCTCCCACAGATGAATGCAGTCGTTGTGTCCTTGGGCAAAACACTTAACCCACCTCACCCCCAGTGTCCGCGTGCACTGGTGCGTGAATGGGTGAGTGGCTCCTTGATGCAAAGTGCTTTCAGTGCCTTGAAGGTGGTAAAGCTCTATATAAAAACATGACTATTCTATTGTTTACAAACCTGTGAAGCGTAAAATTGTTTAATGAATATCTCCATTGTCCAGCTGCCCACGTTACAAGTTTTGGAGATGACGCAAGATGCTTCCAGAATGAGTTAACAAGTACAGAGGAAAAATACAACTTTTATATGGCAGAAGGGAGGAGACCTGGAGGAAGACCAGAGACACCATTTCTGGATGCAATTTAAAAGGTCACATTAGCTGATGGTGATTAGCTGCCATGATCCCTTGAGCAAAAAACGTTATTTCTAAACAACCTCTTTGTTTGTTTGAAGCTTTTGGGTTTGTCACATGATTTCAGTCCCAATTGGATTACAGCCTAAAATTGCAGCGGGCCTCAGACACATCCCTGGCACATCCAATTTGGAATTTTCAGCTTTGCTCCGAGCTGCAGCTGGGAAAACCATGGTAAATGGTCACATTTTTATATAGCGCTTTTCCACCTTCAAGGCAATCACGGCTCTTTGCACCAAGGAGCCACTCACCCATTCACACGCACATTCATACGCCAGTGTACGCAGACACTGGTTTATGTCCAGAGCGGGATTTGAACCGCTAACCTTCAGATCAGTGGACAAACGCTCTACCAACTCCGCTACTGTCGCCCCAAACCATAGTCAATAATGTGGGCCGTTACGCTGCCTCGTGCGGCACCTTCACCGCGTTTCCATTTTGTAATCCGCAGTGGAATGAGAAAAATATATATCCAAGTTAGACACGCTTCACTTTTCGAAATTCTACTTTAAAATTTCAGTTTGTAGACTTTTGCAATCAGAGGCGGCGTTGACTCAAAAAAGGAAACGCTTGACCTATGAAACAGACAGCCTCGTGAAGCACTCCCTGACCCGAGACTGACGGGGTCCTTCTTGGGAAAAGCAAACAAACCTCCGAGACAACGAGCATGATGGGAAAGAAAGGAGGGGGAAGAGGAGGGGGGAGACTGAGGTCGGAGGGTGGGGGCGGGGGCGTACCTATGGAAACCATCGCCGTGGTTACCTGCGCGAAAGCCTGGTGCCCTTATGAGCCAGAGTCTAACACCAAACAGGAACTTGATGATGCAGCAGAGGCGCAAGCTGACACCGAGGGTTTTGGATTGGATTTTGCAAGAGGAAATATCTGACTGAAGGGCTTAATACGATCAGAGGCCACACTGTGTCTTCACAATGCAATAAAAACAGCACATATTTGACAGACGACTGCTGGATCTGTAACGCGCGCTGTTGGATTCGATTTTGAGAATGGCTGTTTGCCTGGAGTACTGCATTATTTATGTACATTTCATATATTACTCTGCAAAGTATCAAAAATTACTCGCAAATGGACAGTCCCAGATTTTGTTATCTCCTGTGGTCCAAGTTTAGTGTCACCAAGCAAACATTCTACCCACGTGTTTATTACAAAAATATCATATGAAATAACTTTCGCAATAAAATAAATGAAGAGTTTATTTGTAAAAACAGATAAGTGCCATTTGAAAAAGTCATCAGAGCCGGGGCGGCGCCAGACGTTTTTGGTTGGAGGAGCTAAGGGGAGGCTAAGGTCTTTAATGTGAGTGTTAATTTAGAGCCTTTTAACAATGGAGCGTGGCCCCACCCTTTACCATGTTTGTTTTGCGGTTTTAAACCAGTTTAAATGTAGCGATTTATAAAAGATAATATGGATTTTTTTTTTTTGGAGTCTCATTTTGAACAACATTTTTAGTCAAGGTTGGATGTGCTACAAAAGTGGGGCAAAAATCTTTGGGTGGGAGCTATGGGAAAGCATTGACCATTAAAGGGGAGACTATTGCCCTGTCAAGCCCCCCCTCTGGTGCCGCCCCTGCATCTGAGGCTTGTAGTTTACTCTTAGTATAGTCATATTTTCAAAAGCCAAGTGTATTTTACTGCTACCAAAACATAAGCCAATCCATTCTTGATAAAACCCGCTTTACATTATTGTCATTGATAATATCTGTAGAAGACGGTGACAAAATGAAAAACACTTTTTGGCAATTTTTCAAAACGGAGAGATCTGTTTTTACTGTTAATCTCGTCAAATTATCAATGTAATCAACCAGTACTCACATCACTGCAAGATGAATGGCTCACAATTCTACGGTGGCAACATCAAAATATAAGATTACATAACATCATTTAAAATATTTTCTTCTCTTCTGCTGCTCATAAAATAATTTCCAAGTAATTTTCAGGTTTTAATACAGACTTTTTCTAATAATGAAAGTGTAAGTCTAAGGCTTTTACCTTGGCTGCTCGTGCGTCTCACATGTCCAAAGTCCGAAGTGCGAGAGAATGGAATCTACCAAAGAGCCCAATCGATATCACAGCCACCCCTGCCCTCCCTGTCTGCCCCGGCCTGACCGAGACCAGCCTTTGTCACCTACACACACACACACACACGCACACACACACATCCATACGCACACAGATAACTTCATACACACAGCCTGGGAAGTGCTTCAAAGCTCGTTCTTGCGTTTCAGTCACACAAAGCCCGCTCCAGGTGCACTTGAGGAGTTGCACCTGCGAGCTCACCTGCCAAACCAGATTCAAACTAAGCCCCTCCCCCGCTGCGCAACACGGTGACGTATGGCCATAAGGAGGTGGAAAGTACTGTAACTAGATACTTTTACTTCCTGGGGTGCAATAGAAATGTGTGCATTAAAACGACTTTGCTTGCGTAATCTAATTTGAACTTTAGGTAAGTATTGGCAGAAGCGGTCAGGGGAGGTCAGTAGTAAGTAAAAGAACTTTGGACCTTGGTGGTGAAGTAGTCACAACAGTAGTACTACACAGCGTTAGCATTCGTAGCAGAAAAAAATGCTTTCTTTAAGAATCAGATAATAGGCTAGTGATAAAAAAAAAAAAATAATGTTTTCTTGTTTACCTTTCACTGAAGTAACACGTTTGCAGCGGACCTTCATGTCATTTGTGCTCAACTTTGTTTTTGAAGTAAAAGTACTTTTACTGGAATATTTTGCGTACTTCTACCACACCGGCCGCCCTATTGCTCAACCATCCGAATTACAACAGCCTGCAGCAGCTTTGGGGCATGCGACGAGGCACTCGCCAAACGCCCACTCGTACTTAGAGTCTAGACCAAAGCGCTCGTACTAGTCTATGAGTTAATTAATTTTGACAAGAATAAGTAGGATTAGTATTCTGTAATCTACATCTAAGCGCTAATCCTTAGAAAATGCCTCCAGTTCTACACAAATATATTTTACTTCCAAAAGTACTTGTCATGTTTTGCTTTGTGTCAGCGTGTGTTCATTATACAGTATGTCAGCGGCTGAACTTGTAACCTGTTATCTTACCTCATGTCATGTCATTTTACCTCGACTGCAGTCACATTAAGTACTTTGGGAAGTATTTTAGCCCCTAACCAGAAAGTCTACATTTTGGATACAGTCAGGAACAGAGCGAGCATCACCTGCTTCGAAAACTATTCTGGCACTTTGAGGTATTCGACGGGGACGAGGCCGTGCGGGCGGAGGTCCAAGCTTAAAGGTCCAGTATTACACAAAATGGACTCTTCTGAGCTTTAAACCGTGTTATAATGTTTTTAGCTCAATGTAGCTCAAAAACACACCTGGAGTTGTGTTTTGTTTCATTCACATGTTTGAGTAACACTTTATTATTAGTCTATCTACATCTCCAAAGCTCAAAATGCTCCGTTCCACCTTGTGATGTCATGAAGCGGTAGTTTTCAAGTTAACAGCAACTTCTACTTTTTACCTTTTGTTCAGAAAAGATCGTCAACGGCAGGGCTGAAATCATCCAAATGATTATAGTGAAGGTGTGTGGAGTTTAAAAACACAGCGGAGCACTTCCTGTATTACCACTTAATGACATCACAAGGTGGAACGGAGCATTTTGAGCTTTGGAGATGTAGATAGACTAATAATAAAGTGTTACTCAAACATGTGAATGAAACAAAACGCAACTCCAGGTCTGTTTGTGACGAGGAAACGGCATTACAACACAGATCAGAAAACAGCGTAGTGCGGGCGCTTTAACTGTGTATTTGAAGCCCTAGTGACAAGAGAAAGAACTCCAGGAACGCACTTGTTATGTCACAGCGTAGAGTTTCAAGTACTTTCACCTCGACAGCTCTTAGAGACAGAGGCGCCATTTTGGATGCAAGTTGGAGGTTAGTAACAGAGTAATGATGGGTTACAAACCGCTGTAATAAACGCTTTGCTGTTTGGGACAAGGTGAACTTTTAAATTGTTGAAAGAGCAAGCAGGAACTGAGTGAGGCAGAATGGAGAAGTAGCAACAGAGCTAACTAGAAATCAACCGGTATTTCAATAAATTGTTGTATGCAATTTCCTCCAGATTATATGATATGAAATACTAGTCATGGGGAACTGTTCTGCGTAAGAAAAGTAACAGGGACTGCAGATGGAAGCTGGATATTTAGCTATAATCCAGTGTGGAGCAGCTGTTTTTATGAGCTTAATGGCCCAGTGCATAGTCCTTTCAAATAGAAACCTACTTAAACTTTCACAGCTCTGTTTCACTACTAACCTATAATAGAGTAGTTATACTGCTGTGTCTCGATAATTACTATATTGACATTTTGTTCAATATATGAGAGGAGGAACTATCATTTTTGGGGTCAGTATTTTTCCTGTGTACTTTTTATTTGCAGTAGTTGGAAATCTTTGGTTACTTTTTGGCTGTAAGATTTTAACAATAGTGTAGATTTAGAATAGTTTTTGTGGTTTAAATCTGCTCTTGGGTTTTTGTGTCAGTGGCATAAATTAGTTTCAGTATTATCAGCGATATATCGAACTTCTAAATGTGTTATCGTGACGGGGCTGGCTACAGACTACAGTTTGGGAGTTGAAGTTGGGAAAGTTAAAACTGGAGATGAAGGTGATGATGACACAACGAACGAATTCACACTGATTCATTCAGCCCCAAACAATGCAATGACCCCGATGACCAGCTCGTCCCAAGTACAAGTGCATGTAAAGTGATTCACCTCGTTAGTGCGCACTCATTACACGCTGCTGTGTGAATATCCAAAAATAGGCAAACGAACTGGCTGCTAATCTTGTATAAAGAAAGAAAAGAGAGAAAAAGCGTTTTGGTTTTGGCTGGATTACGTTTCAAAAGTTCCAAGAATTATTAAAGATTATTATTTTGTCTGTTGCCATTATTACTCAAAATCATGTTATCGCAAAATCAAGGAGAAAAATCTGGCGTTTATATGTGAATCTGGGATGTCTGAACCACAGACTGTATAAAGAAGTGGACTAAGTGAGTGTGACCCGTAGCGTTTGGCTCCAGCCAAAACAAGCTAACCGAGGCTATTTTGGAGCCGAGTTCCATTTGTGGAATTCCGACCGCGAGTATCATAGCAACCAAAGAGCCAATCCGGAGCGAGGCTGTTGAAGGTAACGCCCCTTCCCGCCCGCACCGCTGGTTTAGCAATCAAACCTGTTGCTAACACTAGCGGGAGCGACTTCGGGGAAAGAAGGCACCTGATTTGTCTGTTATTAATGTTCATATCTTGAATCACAGCCAAAATAGCGAAATAGAAACACCAGGATCATGTAGAGCGGGTTAATACGAACATTTAAGACCAAAATGACGAGTCTGACAGCAGCAGTTACAGAGTTTTTCAGTGTAAAGTGAATTGGAGCCAGAGTCGATGGAGCCGGAAGCGCGCCCATGCTCACTTCCTGTTTAGAACGCGGCGGCTAGCGGGTTAGCCACGTCCATTTATATATATACAGTCTATGGTATGAACCCATCAGTGCCGCAAAGCCTCAGAGGAACTGGGTTGAGTTTTGTCATTAAAACAATTTTGAATTTGAATAAAATTTGTATAAAAAATGTTGACATATCCTTGGGTCATCTAAAGGTCCGAGGACTATCTGAATATTTGAATTTTAATAGACATTTACACTGCATCTTATATCAACTTCAAACTGCACAAAGCCACAGCCAAAACCTCAAAGTCACTATTAATGACAGCCAGAAGGCACCGCACGAACCCATTATTCCCCGTCCTCCCTTGAGTCTCCCTTTCCCCTTACAGCAACAGATTCACTCAAGTCACCGCAGTCAGTCGGTGTCAGAATCGTACCCACAACCCCCCCGCTGGGCCCCCTATCTCCCTCCTCCACAAGCCCCAGACTCCCCGTAGAGAGGCGGGCTAGGACGCTCTCATTATCCCAACATCAGCACCGCGTCTTGAGCCTGTCTGCGCGTGAAGCACCTCTCCCCCCCAGACTCTGTCCGTCCGGTCTGCTGCTGTAGGCCCCACAGAACACACAGAACACACACGCACAACGAAAGTGAGCGACGTACGGACAGACACGGAAGGTTTGTGACCCACTTTAAAGTCGTTTTCGCAGCGCGTCACGTGACTTTGATGGCACCTTGTCTCCTTGCCCCACCAGCAGGAGACAGTAATGAGCGCTCTCACCTTGAGCCGCTGTCACTGAGCGAGAAAGTCACCCAGACGTACTCATAAGTTATTTAAAAATATATTTGGGGCCTTTGGCAGGTGATTGCTGTTTTAAAATTCAACTTGTGACAAAAAAATACTACTACTACAACAACTACTACTACTACTACTACTTGTACACATACGCATCTCTCTTTAAAAAATTCTATTAGATTATAATTTCAAACAAAACACTGTTCAATATGAGGTTTATAGCTGAGGACAGTGGAGGAACTTAAAGTAAAAGTAAAAGAACTGTACTTAAATAAAAATTTGAGGTATCTGTACTTTACTTAAGTAGATTTTAAAGTTAATACTTTTTACTTTTACTTCATTACTACATTACTCATTTGAGAGCAGTATCTGTACTTTCTACTCCACTACATTTTTGAACTGGACTGAAAAGTAAAAGTATTTGTATTATAGTTTGAGACCTACTGAAAAGGCTCAGAGTTTGTTTTTAACACGTTCATAAAAACAGCTAAAAAAACCGATTGATTCAACTGTTTCTGTTGAACAAAATTCAGCACGAATCTTTATCAGAATCACTACATTTGACGCTTTATTCAATCTCAAAATCTGCGCAAAATACTTTTACTTTTTACTCTTTAAGTACATTTTTAAACGGATACTTTAATACTTTTACTTAAGTAGATTTTTCATGTGATACTTTTACTTTTACTTCAGTATTTTTTGCTCCGGTATCTGTACTTTTACCTCTACTGCTCTTAGTTTAACTATGGAGATTGTTATTTCCTAAAAAGTTCCACAGTACAGCTTTTAGTGTCTTGCATTTATTCTGTCACTTTTGTTTTTATTAGTAAAAAAATATACCTGGAAAAACTGAATTCATTCAAACATTTGTGTATTTTATTTAATACTTCAAAACAAAACCTTATCTCCTCATTGGCTCAAACAGTGGGCGGAGCATGTGTCTAAATAGACGCGTCCTCGGCCGCACACAGAGAGGAACAAGACCCCACCTCGAACCCGCAGAGCAAATCCCTTATCTGTGACAATCAGCACATTTGTCCCTCACGGGGACCCTTAGACCCCGCCCCACCGGCTTTAACAGACACAATATTCCACATGGATCAGAGCCTCTCCGATCACACGCGGGTGTCTGGCTCGAGATTAAAATCTATATTCATTTATTTTTCATTACACAGAGGGACCAGCGTCACCCGTGCCACCGCCTCCTCCCACCTCCTTCCACCTCCTTCCGTCTCGTCCCATGTACACAGGCTGTTCTGCCGTGTTGTTCTAAGGCTTAGCTGGATTTCTAAATGGGCTCGTCTCCACCCCCTGAATCAGCGAGCACAGCAGGTTTCGAGCGTGTCACCAAAAATTGTATGGAAAATGCTGGCAGCGCCCCTGGATAAGGACAGTGATATTTTTAGAATGATGAAATGAAAAAAAATAGAGGAGGGGGTGAAAACAGATGGCGAATAAGGAAGGAATTAGGGAAGCTACGGAGCAGTGAATGAGACACAGGGGGTTAATGCGCATGTCGCGATAACACATTTTAAGGCCGATATATCGCTGAAGTCAATATAAACGATAAACGATAGAATTGAAACCAAACGCCAAAATCAAACGTAATTAGTTCAACCTTCTACAGCTCAAATCTTATCATATTGCAGAAAAAATAACCAAAAATGTCCCACTACTACGCAAAAAAGTCCCCACGATAAATATTAACCCTCAAAAAAGATTGTTCCATTTATAATATAATGAACGATAAGTCGATATAGTGATTATTCCGACAGGCCTATGTGGAGTAATATGGAAAAACTTGTCACAGTTGAACTTTTTGTCAGCTCCAAACCTGGATAAATATAGAACGATCTGTTATAAATAGTAAAAGCAAAAAGTTAAATCTGTCAACCGGACAAAAAGTTGTAAGAGTGAAGACGTTGACGCTGCTCATTCAAGCCGCTTCTTCATCTGTCATAAAAGGCGTTACACCTAAAACAAAAAGCGGTTATTTCTGTGTTTTGGATGCAGCTTAAGTCTAAAGAGAAGAAGAGCACTGCAACGGCAACAGCTCTGATCCATATCACAAAAATAGTAGGTCTGTCAGTGACGCAAGTACGAGTCTCACTTTTACCAAAGATGGGGGTTAGACGTTCAGGCTTAAAGTGACATTTAACTGAACTGTCACAAATGAGAAACATACATTTTAGTGCAGCAATATAAATGTATCAAAGGAAAACAGCTGTGGCGGAGGTACAGTAGACTTCACTTTTTTAGTTATTAAGTTATTAAGTTATTTAAAGTGAATTGTCAAAATAAACTTTATATGCCTTTACAAATGTAACGCGAGATGGCACATGTGATTTGTTTACGGCGCTGGGGCGTTTTCGCGTACGGCCTTGTGCGAAAGACTGCTTTATCTTCGGCTGGCTATGGTTTTTCTTTTCGCAACTTGCCCCCGCTGTTCCACAACTTGGTTTAGGTCGGATTTTTTTGATTCTTATGTATTTTTTTCGTGGACCTTCTTTAGGCGATAGAAGAGGTTTGTCGTGTTGGTGTCGGGCGCGGGAATAATCTTGTAGCGTAGTTTGCACATGGCCGT
This sequence comes from Periophthalmodon schlosseri, assembly GCA_000787095.1. Taxonomy (NCBI): domain Eukaryota; kingdom Metazoa; phylum Chordata; class Actinopteri; order Gobiiformes; family Gobiidae; genus Periophthalmodon; species Periophthalmodon schlosseri. The sequence continues at coordinate 17,400 of KN485924.1, forward strand.
CTTCTGCTCCGTGTCGAACCTCTTGAACCCAAAATGTAACCAAATCACAGACGTGCTCCTCTTTTGGGTAAAAGTGCTTCTTCTCGGGCGTAGCCGTCTCTGTCTGTTGCGACTCCGGGCGTGAAACTTCAACCTGTTGCGCCTCCATCGTTCAGCGCTCATGAGTTAAGTAACGTAAAGCACGTCGCAAACCCGCGTGAGGATCAAAGAACGTAAAGCAGCGTCATGTCGCAAAACCACAAGACGGAGTTTCTTTGCGAAAAATCTTTTTTATTCTTCTTTATTTTCACTTATATAAACTTAGAGTCTGCACAGTGACAAGACGACACTAATACAGTCGTCGCAGGCTATTTAATGATATATTTGCTGTAATAATTGATAAAATTAGGTTAGAAAGGATAGAAACAATAGAAGAGAAATGGCACCAAAGACAATTTTCTATCATCCCCACGATATGTATCGTCATATCGCCCAGCACTACTTTGAGTGACTTGAAGCTGGAAAAGCGCTATATAAAAGTTTTCCCATTTACCATTTAGTTAATACAAGTTCTTACTCTAACCTGTGATGCAAAAGAGGCATTTTTAATCTGAACTACCACTATCCAAAAGTCTATTTTTTGCAGTTCGGTTACGCAATTTCAAAGGCACAATAGAAATAATGATTTGAAGCTTTACTCCGTAGTCCTAGCCACTCAATACGATTAGCCCTGTTGCGTTACACTCGGGCACATGGGTGATCTCGCTGCCAGCCTACACATGTCAGTGGGAACACCCCGGGGTTTACCATAAGCCACATTATGAAAACAGGACAAGGCTTTGGTGATTCACGAGTTAATGTGAAGATCTCGACAACATCAGTCAGACTTTAGCTCAAGATGACGTTTGTAGAGAAGTCTGCCTGGAAACTGCATGAGCCCAAGGCATTACCAAACCGAAAGTAGCAATTAGGACAACACACACACACACACAAAAACACACAAACACACACACACGCAGTAACGAGCAGCCTGAAGAGGTCTACCCCAACCCCGCTGTCCCAGAAACTAGTGAAGCCTGCCACGGTCCCTCTCAATGGAAGCATTCACGGGGCTACATTAAAACTAAAAGACTCAATAATGAAGCTATAACCACAATCGCTGGAGCTAGCGTGTTTTCCGCTGTCCATTCTCTGCTAGCATGATGTTGTTAGCATTATAACTGCGGGTGGTGGTGGAAAAAAAGACTGTTTTCATAGCTGCTGGGGGGAGATAACGGTGGAGGGCATGTCAAAAACAAGCTAGCATGATGAGTCACTGAAGCACTCCAAGCTTGCGTTAGCATTTTATCAAACACTTCGTACTTGTAGGTATTCAGACACTTCATGGCAAATGTTTAAGGTCTTAAGTTGCACAATGTTTTCGTATTATTAGCCTATAATTGTAACTATTCAGAAATATCAAGCGTCACTTACTGTGCTTCATTACAAAAGTTAAAGGGCTCATATCTGATCTATGTTCTAATGTTGTTTCCTCGTCACAAACAGACCTGGAGTCGTGTTTTGTTTCATTCACACATGTTTAACACACAAACCCTGCATATTTAGGCTGAGTTCTTCCCTCAAACAGATGTCATGTGGTAAAACAGGAAGTGCTCCGCTGTGTTTTTAAAACTCCACACACCTTCACTAGAATCATCTGGATCATTTCAGCCCTGGAATTGACCATCTCTACTAAAACTAAAGGTAAAAAGTAGCTGTTAACTTGAAAACTACCACAAAATGACATCACAAGGTGGAACAGAGCATTTTGAGCTTTGGAGATGTAGACAGACTAATATCATTTTTGAGTTTGGAGATGTAGACAGACTAATATTAAAGGGTTACTCAATGTGTGAATGAAACAAAACACAACTTCAGGTGTGTTTTTGAGGAGGTAAGAACATTATAACATGGCTTAAATCTCACAAGAGTCAGTTTTGTCTTTAAATATAGTGGATTTGCAGCCTAAATAAGGACAAGTCATTGATTTTTATGATTGCGAGATAGAGCCAGTGCCTTTGCTGAGGTCACATCTTAGGCTTTTGCATAGGTCTGTTCTTTCTGTGTAAGTCCTCCCTTTCTGTGCACGGTGGAATCGACTGGTGGAATTAACCAATCACTGCAGTGGACACGTCTAGTTAGAAACTGTCCAAAAGGTTAACAGCATTATTGATTTATTCTAAGTAGTTTGTCGGTGTGGACCCCAGTGACCGAGCCCACACCCGAACACCGCCGCACCGTTAGCATGTGTATATGACTGTGTTTAGAGCCATCCGCCTCTCAGCCCAAAACTAACCCAAACACTTAACTTAGGTCAACACATTTTAACTGCTAACACCAAACTGTTTCCGCTGCAGAGACCACAGAGAAAAAAAATCTGCAGCCAATCCCAAACATACGGTGTAATAGTCACTTCCACTCTCAGTAAAACACAACCCACAACGAGCGTAAAGTTTTACACGCGACCAGGACACGGCTCCTACGGCCACAAAGTAAGAGCTCTGACATAACAGCCCGCCCACTGAGGCAGATGAACACCCCTAATCTGGACTGCTGTGTGCAAAACCTGCACATCTTTTGGTTTAGAACTAATTTGAACTGTAAGGGATTTAAGTATTAGTAGTTCATATCTAGGTCTACGCTCAAAAAATATTAATTCTCCCAGGGGAGTAGACGGGGGGGGGGGGGGAAAAGGGCT
>KN485924.1:20215-32310 GCA_000787095.1 Periophthalmodon schlosseri
AGAGGTCTGTTGTCCCAAGCGCCAGGGTCTTAAGGGCCCAGAATTGGAACCTCTGCCTATTAATTTATATTAGAGGGGGGCCCATATGAGCCTTCCTGCCCCGGGCCCCCAAATTTCTGTCCACGGCCCTGATGCTCGTGGAGGAAATGGTAATTTTCAACTTATATAAAGTTAATTATAAAAACTAATTATGAACGTATTAGAAGCCAAATATGGTCATTTCAGTTCAGTCTATCTTCCAAGTTGGTTAAGGTGTTAGTAACTGTGAATTACTGTAAAATCGTGTGGTTTCTTCTTAAATTTTATATTGGGAAATAGCACCCGCCTCGCTGTTAGCGTCACTGCTTCCTGTACAATTTTATCTCTATGAGGTTTTTGCTGAGTCACGCTAAAATGAATAAATATTTAAAGATCAGGCAGTGGACAGGGAGTGGCGTAACTTTAAAAATATTTAGTAGAGTTATTTTAATACTTCACTGAGGGACTCTTCTGTGTTTAGAAAGAGAGATGCTTGTGTCTCAGTGCTAACGCTAATGCTAATTTTGAGGCAAACTACACCACAAACTGAAGTATTCTATATATACAAATAATTGGGTAGTCTTTATTTTAATTAATTTTATACAAATATTGGGTAGTCTTTATTTTAATTAATTTGAATTTTAGTTTTCCAATTTTAATAAAAGTGACTGTTAGCCTTGAGAGACGGTTCGCTAGCTAGAATGCTACTGTTCTCAGAGCCTATTGGACAAATCAGAAACCGCCTTGAATTCTTCTCCCTGTGGCCACCCGTGTGAATGCACAAGGTGAAAGAGGCGTAGCCCCGTCGCGCCCCCATCGGGCAGGACGCGGGGGGTGTGTCCGAGTCCCGCTGACAGCTGGACAGTCCCAGAGAGGAGCGGTCCCTCCCAGGTCACCATGTTACCGATCCCGTGTACTTTTACTTTGAAAAGGTGTGAATGCGAAGGGCTGGGAGTTACGCTAGTGCTGATACACGCTGGACTTGAACCAAAACCCACACGGAGACAGAAAGGTCAGGCAGCGCCGGTTTGACGTCAGGAACTTGGCTCTACTCCTCAAAGTCCGCGGCTCTGCGTAGTATTTTTAAAGGTATTTAGGTTACGTGGATCATAACAATTTACTGCTATAAAATTCCATTTCTACAAAGTATAAACACTGTTCAGTCTATGCAGCTCACCCATCACTATGTCCAGTTTGAATGCGGTTTGCTTAAAGGTTCACTATGTAACTTTTCACCTGCTTGTCTCCATGAAGTTCTTGCTTTGTATGAAATGTTCCACAGCATGGCATTAAACTGGAAACCATCAGGTAGGCTACTTCAGTTGTTCTGCGGAGAGCTTTTCAAGGTGTTTTTGAGAAATTAAAAAAAACATCTACAGTTATATAAGTTTAATGCTATACTGCGGAACATTCACAGCAAAATAACGCCAGCCGAGCAAAAGTTACACAGTGCTCCTTTAAAACAGCTCAAACACTGTCATATTCTTTTATTTGTTGGTTAGTTTTATTACTTTGTCACACACAACCACAAACAGCGATCAGATCCACTGACCCACAGGCCGGTTGTTGTGTCCTTGGGCAAGACACTTACTTAACCCAACTTGCCCCCAGTGTCTGCGTACGCTGGTGTATGAACGTGCGTGTGAATGGGTGAGTAGTTCCTTGATGTTAAATACTTTGAGTGACTTCAAGGTGAATAAAAGCTATATAAAAATACAGTGGTCCCTCGTTTATCGCGGGGGTCACGTTCTAAAAATAACCCGCAATAGGCGAAATCGGCAAAGTAGTCAGCTTTATTTTTTACAGTTATTATATATGTTTTAAGGTTGTAAAACCGTAGGTGTCTCTGTCGGTGCAGGACGTTTCATCGACATTGTGGGTTTTGTTTTGTCGGGGAGAAAACTTGCAAACATACAGCACTTCAGAGTAACACAGCTAGCGATCGAACATTTACCGTATTTTCCGGACTATAAGTCGCACTTTTTTTCATAGTTTGGCCGGGGGTGCGACTTATACTCAGATGCGATTTATATGTGAAATATGTTTTTTTTTCTTCATTATTATGCATTTTTTGGCTGGTGCGACTTATACTCCGGTGCGACTTATACTCCAGAAAATACGGTAATGTAAATTTGTCAAGCTGAACGCATTCTGTACTGTACAGCAGACACGGCACGGAGGAGATTGACTGACAACGGTCTACAGTCCCTTAGCCAATCAGGACGCGGAACACAACGCACGTTCATACGTTGTAAAAAAAAAAAAAAAAAACAGGAGGAGATTATTGACAACGGTCTACAGCCCCTTAGCCAATCAGGACGCGGAACACAACGCACGTTCATACGTTGTAAAAAAAAAAAAAAAAAGCATGTAAAATTGCACTAAAAAAAATCCGCGAATCAGCGAGGCCGCGAAATGTGAACCGCGTTATAGTGAGGGACAACTCTATGACTATTTACCGTTCACCAAGACATAATCTGCGTTATGAATCAAGTCTACGTGGGAGCCTGTAATGAGCCAAAGCTTCACTCTGTGGCTTCAAGTTTCTGAGACAGTCATCTTGGTAAGCAGCGAATATAGTTATCATCAGATACAGCACAATAAACCTTGTAATTAAAGATAATATTGGCTGTGGGCAGAAAGCATGAAGACACCAAAACAGTGTGAATACAGTAGGGCTCTGTTATGAAAGCCAGGTGTAGCGCACAGGCTAATGAAGGCTCCATTTCCTTTGTACTGGCCCCCTCCCAGCGACTCGCTGCGGCGCTCTGAGCCACAGAACCACCCAACGCTTCCTCTGCACTCGGTACAAGTTCACTCAGACATACGGGCTTCTACGGCAACATGAGGTGTGCAATCGTGTCATCACAAAACCGAACTGGCAACAGGACAAAGGAACAAACTTCCTACGCTCCAATGCCAATGGAAAGATCGTGCTAAATGGACTTGTAGGGTAATAAGATTAAAGATGAACAAGTCAGGAATATACAGTAGGCCTGCCCAAATATTACAATGTACATTTCCAAATTTCCAGTACAGTTATTACAAGGAATTACAGTAAATCATTCTGGAGTCAAAATAGATTTTACTTGATGATTTTGATGATTTTGATTTGAATTAGAATAGTAAAGTGAATTGTAAAGGAGCCTTTTCAACCACCAACTCTCATGCAAACATTCAACATATGGATGGGTGAAGCGCCAACAGCATGTGTGTGGGGGATTGAACTAGTAATCTTCTGGATAACGGGCGACAATAGCTCAGTTGGTAGAGCGTTTGTCCACTGATCCGAAGGTTGGCAGTTCAAATCCCGCTCTTTATTGGGAGAGTGGTCAGATCCACTGACCCACAGGTTGGCGATGCGATTCTAGCTCCCAGAGATGAACGCTGTCTTTGTGTCCTTGGGCAAGACACTTAACCCACCTCAGTGTCTGCGTACACTGGTGTATGAACGTGTGAATGTTCCTTAATGTAAAACACTTTGGCTGTGTCCCAATTTGACGGTTGCACACTTCGAAGTACCGTTCGAGGTACTCGGCCGACGGAGGGTTCTTCTCTGGCCGTGGCAAAATGGGACAGGCCTACGGCACGTAGCGTACTTCAACCGCTGTCTGTGCGCTTACGTTACGTCGCCTAGCAACCGTGGCGGCTGCTGAATAAAGGGCTATACGGCTGTTGACTCATGACCTAAACGTGTAAAATGGACACTGAAATAATTACAGTTTTATTTTTAATTCTTTATTATTTCATAGAAGAAGAGTCAAGGTGTCGTCGTCGCAGCCGTTTATTTCTCTTTAGATTGAATGAAGTAAGGAATTAATGTTTCCCTTTGAATATCAATAGGCAAATACAATGTTCTAGGTGATTTTTTCCCCAATTGTAGCTATTATTACATAACTTTAAGAAAATATACCTTGTTTCCCCCGTAGAAGAAGTCACGCGTGGTGCATGATGGGATATAGCAGTGCGCGAAGTCTGCTCGGACGCACGCTTCGTTTACGGCCGATCTCCATGGAAACGGGCGCAAAACATTTTCGGCCGCATTCGTCGGGTGCGTGAAACGGGACAGGCCTTGTCGCGCCGGAAATTACGTAAGCGCCCTTCAATGCACCCGACGAAGTGTGAAACCGTCGAATTGGGACACGGCATTTGAGCGCCTTGAAGGTGGAAAAGCGCTATATAAAAACGTGACCGTTTACCATAACGGGCAGACAACTCGACCAACAGAGCAGCTTCCTCCCCACAATTATCTTACCACAACTCTTACTTGTACTATTACTACAACAGTACAATTACTACTTCGGTCAAATTGCTCGAATTGTGTACACCTAATCATTGTCATAAGTTGGTACAAGTTGGTACAAAACAACATTTTTCCATGACTAAGCTAAGTCCTATCCTCTGTAATATCAATGACCCTTGGAGGATTACCGAAGACTATCCTGAAACTAACCATTTAAGGCATTTTAAGTAGCACGGGCCTCTCCGTGTGTGCAGGTATTGACTTTTACAAGGAGACATTAAAGTGCCCCCTGACGTGAATATGGCAGGAAAAGATTCTCTCTCTTAGCCCTTAATCCCCAAAGGAAAGAGCGGGTTACAGTCTACGTGAAACCGTTAGCTCAGTATTGCTAACACGTGCAAACCGCTAGCATGCGCAGAAAGATTCCCCTAAAGCAAAATGTTGTAAAGTCGTGTTGCTAGCCCCTGGAGAACATCACTCATCGTCCATGTAGCACGTGACTTTAAAAACACACACAGCACAAAAACAGATGTGGGGCCTGCAACTTAAAAATATATACAAATACAAAATATCTAAAGAGTTTTCATTTTGTTTTGTTACAGACCTGCTGCTAGTAAATCCGTAGAACGTAAATTACTACTATAGGTACTGCTATTAGTATTAGTAGGTTATTTTCGTGAAGTCGATACCGATTCTTACACTATAGCTTTAAATATCAGCTGATACCAGAGCAGAGACTGAAAAAAGTGTTTATTTCTTTTTAGCAAACACAAAATAAGACAAAAAATATATTATTAACCAGTTATCTCTCAAGTAACGACAGAGCAATAAAAGTTCAAACATTCTGAGACTTTCTGGGCCGACTACGACCTGTAAATAGTCTCGTAACTTCATTTTATACATCCAGGATATTGACTGAATCGATATTTGGAAGTCGATATCTGGTTCAGGTTAATTTTTCAGTATCGGCGCCGATATCTGGCTCCACTACCGGCTCGGTGTATTTCTAGTTACTTCGCATATTTGGATAATCCCTGATCCAAGTAATTTACGACTAGAACAGAGTACACAACTTTACTGACTTGTTTTAATGGAAATACAAGTATTTTAGTGTGTTATGGCCGTCACTGCTGCTATTTTAAACTTAGACTTACTACGAAATGCCACTGATATAAAAAGCATTTAACACTGAGATGAAAAACAGCGTAAACCCGTTTCTTCCTCATAGCTGTTCTCATCTAAACCCAAAAGCCTGTGCGCGGATACAGCTCCACTCAGCAATAACACGTTCTGTCAGTTGTTTTACACAGCTGGAGGTAAGAATCTTTTGCATGTCATTTTTCCCGCCTTCTCTTATGAAGCACAAAAACACGCAGCACGCTCGAGCGGAGACAAGAGAGCGCCTAACCCATTCCGACTCACTACCCAAGCCCAATGGAGAGGACGTGTCCACCGTATGCACGCGAGTCTCAAAAAGAAAAAAAAAACCCTCTCCGACTGTCCCGTGTCAACACAAGTTCAGACTCCGAATCTCAACAAGCTTCACTTTAAACAAAACCTGACCAAAGACTGTTTCTGTGTAAGTGGTAGGGCTGTGGTAGGATTAATTACAATTGAAATCGTAATTTGAATGGGCGTAATTGGGAAATAGCAAAGGCTGCAGTTTTTGAAGGATATTTTCCTCCACAAACAGCAAAATCTCCTGTTTTATTCTGCATAAAAACTGCTAATCCTGTAGTTTAGATCTGTACAAACATGTTCTGAAATGTCTCTGTGTGTCAGATGCCCTCCCTGTGTGTGTGTCAGATGCCCTCCCTGCGTCTCCTTGGGGTCTTATTCTGCATAAAAACTGCTGACCCTGTAGTTTAGATCTGAACATGCTCTGAAATGTGATTCTTGTATTAGTTTGTCAATTACTTTTTCAGTCCCTTTGTCAATTCTTCTGGACCCGTTCAACATTTCAACTTTGAACTGAATTATTAAAACATAAATTGCCAATATGATCACGATACTTCTCAATGGGGTCGTCAAAAGTCACAAAAATCAGATACTAATCGATGCTGAAACTAGTATCGAAACTAGATACTCATTTGAGCAGGTATCGATACTAAAAAAGTCGCATTCACAGGGCAGAAATGAACCTTTCCTGAATATCTTTAGAATGATCTTGAGCTGGATCAGAACAAGTATCAGAAACATAGACTAGTTTAGATCAGACACATAGACTAGTTTACGCCCATGGACCAGTGCGGAACCTACTGGACGACTAAGGGATCACACAGATCACACAGAAGGCCACGTGAAGATAGAAAAGAAAGTACTACCATTTAATGCTGAAAATCACATTCTACTGTCTAAATAAAGATTGTTTTTTATTATCATTGTGGTATCGGAATCGGTATTGAGTATCAAGTCTATTCCTTAGTATAAAAATCAAGTTTGAAATCGCAATTAGATATTTTTTCTCAGTCGTCCAGCCCTAGTTCTGCGTCAGCACCATAGACTGTATATATAAATCGACGTAGCTAACCTGCTAGCCGCGGCGTTCCAAATAGGAAGTGATCATGGCCGCGCTTCCGCCTTCCATCGACTCTAGCTCCAATTCACTTTCCATGAGAAAACTGTCGCCCCTCTCTCTGTAACTGCTGCTGTCAGACCCGCCATTTTGGTCCTAAAATGGCCTTAAAATGTTTTTATTTCGCTATTGTGTCCGTAACTCAAGATATGAACATTAATAACAGACAAATCAGGCGCCTTCTTTCCCTGAGGTCGCTCCCGCTAGCGTTAGCAACAGGTTTGATTGACAGCGTTGCTAAGGGGCGTTACCTTCAGCAGCCTCGCTCCGGATTGGCCCTGTGGTTGCTATGATACTCGCGGTCAGATTTCCAAATATGGAACTCGGCTCCAAATTGGCCGCTATAGCTGCTCTGGCCTCGATGAGCTTCATTTGACAGGAGCCGAACGCTGTGGGTGACGTCACGCTCACTTAGTCCACTTCTTTACACAGTCTGTGGTTTATGCTCAGGGTTTTTTGCTGATTCCTATTCTCACGATGCCAGGGCTGCAGGAAATACCTCCGAGGGCTGCAAGGAAGACCCCAGGTGCCCCGCCGTACACAGGAAGCGCTGGCTGTAATTACTCTGGTGATGGAGCGCAGTAATCCGACTGACTATTAGACCTGGTATCTAGTTTACAGTATCTGGGTTTTTCCACAAGAGCTGCAAATGGTTAAGTTGTCTCTGAGTATTTCCTCTGATTCATAGAAAGAGGGAGGTAGGGAGGGGGAACCTTGGTGATGGCACGGTAAAAAACAGTTAATTTGAAACATTTGAACTGTAAATGAATGGGTACTGTATACTAGTTTACAGGAGTGGAAAGAGATTTTTGAAAGGTTCACAATTTTGGCCTATTTTTATTCATTCTACTTAATACTTTTGTCATTAAAGTGCTGTGTTTTGGAGCTGCAGGTCTTAAGGAGGTTTAACTCACAAGAACTTCACTTTTTTAGTCCAATCCAAATGTAAACACGTGGAAACCAAACCTCACGAGATCATTTTTCTCATGAGTTCACAATCTTCACAGTCTCGTGAGATCTTGGGGCACGAGATCTCGTTCCATCCTTACTAGTTTATATAATATGGATTATTTTGCGGACTCGTGGGCTCAGTGTAAATACGACAGTTATTTTAGGTAAGTTGGCGTGAGAAGCAAAAGGTTATGTTTAAAATGAAACTGCGTCATGATAAACACGGGACTCTTTGTAGGCATCACGTTTTTATAACCAAATTATATCAATGAATAGCTGTATTAAACGACTTAGTTAAAGCTGCACTAAGTACCTTTTCTGGCGGAGGATCTGTGACCTTTTTGTCTCCATGGAGATGTTATCATTTTGTGTAGGATGTTCCACAGTATGACATTAAACTTACCAATTATGGGGTTTATATTGCTAAATAGAACATGCATCCTTATTGTGAGCGGCTCACCTCTATCCGTAGACGTCGCCTGGCCCGATGGCTTCAGTGAGACAGATGTGTTTAATGCCATACTGTGGAACATTCTCGGCAAAGCAATAAACGTCCGTGGAGGCAAGCAGGAAAAGTTACAGAGGGCGCTTTGAATTTCATAAAAGACTAAACTCTGTTCAAAAGTTTGGACACACGTTCCATTTATTTCATTATGAAGTTCACTGAGAGTTGAGTTACTTTTTTTTTTATACTACATAAGTCCATATAACTTCATCGTATATTTGACACCTTCTGTATGTATATAAAATGTAAAAAGTAGTAAACATTGAATCAGAGGGTATGTCCAAACTTTTATCTGGCCGTGCAACTTACACCAAAAACATCCTCCTTAAGAAAAAGCATCGTGAACTCAAATCAACTTGTCTAATTACAGCCGTTGTATGGCATTATGGAAAAGCGAGTTCACTTCTGCAGCACAAATCCTCTTAGAGTGTGGATATCCCGTGGACGCAGCCATACACTGGCACTACTGTACTGAACATAATGAGTGTGGACGTTGTGGCTCAGAGGCATCCATTCCTCTGGCCTGCCGCGTACGTAAACCTGTCCAAATGGAAGGAGCCAGCCCAAGCATAACTCACAGCTTTTTCCACTGCCGGGTTCTTTCATTTCACCTCCTGGTCCCGGGTACAGTGCCGGCCTTTGTGCGTCGGCCTTGAGCGGCACCTCCGTGAGACCGGCCAAACCCCCAGAACTGACGCTTGAGGTTTCAATAGGGACTGTTTAGACTGTATCGCACTCGTCGCGACCACTTTAAACTGCGCTAATGTGACGAGAGGTACGTGTGCGTCGTCTTTCGTAGAATACTGTACGTCACCCTATCCGTGGGTTTCAGAACGGTGAGAAATTAGGACCGTAGCCATAGCGATTGACCATTTAAAACAACATATCATATCGTTTGAATGGAATAAAGTCCTCAAAATGTTGCTGTGGTGAGAAATTAGGACCATAGCCATAGCGATTAACCATTTAAAACAACATATCATAAGGTTGGAATGGAAAAAGTCCTCAAAATGTCACTATGGTGAGAAATTAGGACCATAGCCATAGCGATTGACCATTTAAAACAACTTTTCTTGTCTTTTGAATAGGAAAAAGTCCTCAAAATATTGCAATTTGGATATGTTTGGCTATGGTCCCATCTTTTGAATGGAAAAAGTCCTCAAAATGTCATAGGGGTGAAAAATTAGGACCCTCGCCATAGCGATTAACGATTTAAAACAACATATCCTATCTTTTAAATGGGATAAAGTCCTCAAAATGTTGTAGTGGTGAAAAATCAAAACCATAGCCATAGCGATTGACCATTTAAAACAACATATCATATCATTTGAATGGGAAATCCTCAAAATCCTCAAAATGTTGCTGTGGTGAAAAATTTGGATATGTTGTTTTAAATTGTTAATCGCTATGGCTACAGTCCCATCTTTTGAATGACGAAAAAGTCCTCAAAATGTTGCCGTGGTGAGAAATTAGGATCGTTACCATAGCAATTAATGATTTAAAACAATATATCACATCTTTTGAATGAGAAAAAAGGCCTCAAAAGTTGCAATGGTGAATACTTAGGACTGTTGCCATAGCGATTAACAATTTAAAACAAAATATCATATCTTTTGAATGGGAAAAAGTCCTCAGAACATTGCAGCGGTGAAAAATTAGGACCATAGCCATAGCAATTAACAATTTAAAACAACATATCCTAGCTTTTGCCTAGGGAAAAGTCCTCAAAATGTTGCGGATAACAGAAGGCTGAAACTCACGAATAGATAGTTGTGTGTGAACCAAGCAGGTGAAATACTCAAACATCAAATAGTGAAAATGCTGTTTGTATTATTCCCTATTGATGCTGGTGGACCTGGCAAAGATTTTCCATCAGATGCCCTTCCTCTCGTGCCCTTCTAAATCTGTCCAGGATAAAGTCTATACTTAGAACTCAAATTCCGTGCGGTTGGTTGACTTTCTACCCCTTAGGCTAAAGCTGTTTATTAGTGCATGTGCCATTCCTTCCATTCTTTTACTCAAAACAACAACTTTTCCAAATGTCAACTGGAAACGAGAATCGAGAGAGAGGAATTTAGAGCGAGAGTTTTACAATCTGGCGCTTTTTACACGCACATCATTTGGCTGATTAACAATAAAGACAGAGAGACACGGCATTATATTAAACAGCCTTGTATCTGAACTTGTTGCACAGCCTTTTCATTACAAACCACTCTGGGATTCTTAGCTCTTGTCATAAGCCAATTAGGGCTGCACCGATCCAGCTTTTTCAGTTCCGATTGATTTTATTTCTTCAACTAAATGTGTTTAACATTTCGAACAAGTCCAAATGTTCCTACCTGCCGTATAGATTAAATTAAACGGCCCATATTTCACTATTTTCTGATCTATGTTTCCTCATCACAAACATACCTGGAGTCGTGTTTTGTTTCATTCTTCTCTCAAACAAAAAAAACACTCCACTTCCACCTCGTGATGTCACGTGTTAATACAGGAAGTGCTCCATTGTGTTTTTAAACTCCACGCACCTTCACTAGAATCATTTGGATGTTTGGATGTCAGCCCTGGAATTGCCAATCTCTACTGAACAAAAGGTAAAACGTAGCTGTTAACTTGAAAACTGCCGCTTCGTGACATCACAAGGTGGAACAGAGCATTTTGAGCCTTGGAGATGTAGACAGACTAATAATAAAGTGTTACCCAAACATGTGGGAATGGAACAAAACGCAACTCCAGGTGTGTTTTTGAGGACGTAACCGCATTAGAACATAACTTAAAGCTCACAAGGATCCATTTTGCGTGATATATGACCTTTAAACTCCACACTTTTACCCCCCGTCCACATGTGTTGGTGGCCGACAGCAGCAGGTTAATCTCAGCGTACGTGTCCTTTGAGCCCGTAGCAGCCCGCGCCCGCAAACGGCCCATTGATCTGGGTCAAAGGGTCATTGATCGGTCTGAGGACGCCACTGTCTGCCGCACGGCCCGGCCTCGCGCACAGCTGCACGACGGTCGCCATGGAAACACACATCCCACTACGAGACGCTCGAGTCGGGGAAATTACAGTGTGCCGAACCGGAGCTCTTAACGCAGGCAGCTTTTAATATTAGGCCGGAGGAGCAGAGAGAGCGGCAAAGAAAGTGACCTCGTGTTTTCAGCGAACGTGTAAACCCAGTATAATTAAGTTTTCACGCCTTAGAAATAGACAAACTGAAGGTCTGTCTGCAGATTTAAAGCTATTCAGATATGATTATGATTTACTAGATCTATCCATTCATTTATATTTGGTTTAGACTTAGTTTAGCCCTGGCCTAGTCCTGGTTTAGTCCTTAGTCCTGGTTACGTGCTCGTTTTGATGTAGTGCCTGGAGCAGAATAAAATTACTCCATTTCACTTCTGTCCCCATTTACAGAAAATAGTAATTATGTTTACTTCTAGGTATTAGTTCTGTGTTTATACCTGGTTTGGTCTTGGTTTAGTCCTGACATGTAGTCCTCCTGGTAGAGTCCCGGTTTAGACTTTAGTCCCGGTTTAGACTTTAGTCCAGGTTTACACTTAAGTCCTGGTTTAGACTGTAGTCCTGGTAGAGTCCTGGTTTAGATTTAATCCTGGTTTAGACATTAGTCCTGGTAGAGTCCTGGTTTAGACTTTAGTCCAGGTTTACACTTTAGTCCTGATAGAATCCTGGTTTAAACTTTGGTCCTAGTAGAGTCCAGGTTTAGACTTTGGTCCTGGTAGAGTCCTAGTTTAGACTTTAGTCCTGGTTTAGACTTTAGTCCTGGTTTAGACTTGGTTTAGACTTT
>JACM01076540.1:0-15549 GCA_000787095.1 Periophthalmodon schlosseri
ATGTCACCCATATTGGATTAAAATTTGCTAATCATGTTTGGTAAATGTCATACTTTTACGAACTCCTCCTATTGTGTTCACCCGAATAGGCTCATATTTGGTAAAAATTATCTCAAGAGGCGAGATTTTTGCCACAAGTCTTGTGGTCTGTGTGGCAAAGCCCTGAAAAGTCCCCACAATTTTTAAAATGTTTAATTTTTACAAATTGCTCCCATTTGCACACACAAACTCTGATTCCAATGAAATTTGAATCAGTTATTAAACTCCCTGCCCTAAAGCTACATAATGTGAAAAAAAATAATAATTTGGTGTATTAGCGCCCAGGACAGATTGAAATTAAAGTTAATAAGGGGAGGAAAAAAAAAAAAAGTTTTTCGAACTTTTCTGAAATTTTACATAAAATTAAAGTTTTGCATCCTGAAAAAATATTTCATGTCCCTACCCTAAACCCAACAGGAAGTTGGCCAGGAAGTTTTTTGCAAAATCGTTCACCTCATACTTTAAATATCTCGACCTTGGATTCTCTAGCATACAGCCATGTGCAATTAAAGATTATTGTTTAGATTTTTGATGAATTCTAAAATGTGGGTGTGGCTAATCCGCTAATCAGTGGCCATTTTGAAAAGCATAAAAATGTAGGTATTTCTCACAAGTGATTTTAAATGGAGTCCGACCCAATAGAAAATGTTTGCACACTGACCACCTCAACGCAACGATGTACAACATATATAGAGCTATCACATAAAAATGCTCTACAGCGCCTCCTTGAAAATTTAAATGGCGCCACAAACTGTTGTCGGTCATAGACAAGTGAAATTTGGCACAGACATCCTACTTTACATATTGAACAAAACTATCAGTAAGGACATACTTCTATTTGCAATCGTGTTACCGTGGCAACATCCAACATTTGCCGTAGAAATACATGGGTGATAAAAAAAATAAAGTCTGTCATTGACCATTGAAATTTGGTAAACATAATCCTCACATCATACTAAATAAAAAAATCCAAGGTGGACAAACCTCTGTCTCCAAACGAGCTGGTGTGACAATGTCAGAAAATGTCTCATTGGATTGAATGGAGTAGTAACATACAGATGCTGACTTGGGGGGAGTGGGTGATGTAAGCAATGCAAATCTATACAAAAAAAAAGTCATTTACAACATAGATGTATTATGCTTGAGGTTGTGGGTTTAAAACTATGGATACCACTATAATTCAAGTGCTATATTATTCACAAGGTGGCTGATTCAATCCCCTGGAGCACACCCATAGACTGTATATATAAATGGACATAGCTAACCTGCTAGCCGCCGTGTTCCAAATAGTAAATGATTATGGGCGCACTTCGGGCTCCCTTCACTCTGGCTCGAATTCACTTTACATTGGAAAATAGTTGCCCTCTCTCTATAAATGCTGCTGTCAGGCTCGTCATTTTTGTCTTAAAATGTTTGTATTGACCTGCTCTAAATGATCCTGATATTTTTATTTTGTTATTGTGTCTGTAACTCAACATATGAACATCAATAACAGACAAACCAGGCGCTTTCTTTCCCTGAGGTCACTCCCGCTAGCGTTAGCAACAGTTCGATTGATAGCGTCGGTAAGCATCCGCTCCCTGCTAAACCAGTGGTGCGGGCGGGAAGGGGCGTTACCGTTCAACAGCCTCGCTCCGTATTGGCTCTTTGGTATGATTTGCTATGATACTCACGGTCATAATTCCTAATATGCAACTTGACTCCAAATTCGCCCCTATAACCGCTAGCCTCGATGAGCTTCATTTGACTGGGGCCGAACGCTACGGGTGACGTCACGCTCACTTGGTCCACTTCTTTATACAGTCTATGACCACAGCACTATCAAATGGCACACTGCACTATATAGTTAGCTTGAAGAGGGTCAAATAGTGGCCTGGGCAGTGGCCAAGCAGGGAGAATGCGATGACATTGCGGTCACGATGCAGGGGGCGACGGCCATCATCGCCGCTTGCAGCTCTAATTTTATTTATTTTCTTCTTCTTGAGTGTTAATATTGAAATAATTGAAGTATATCCCATCCAAATAAAATACTTGGCCTTCTGTACCCACCTCTGTGCATTGCCTGTCTGCCTCATGTGAAAGAAAACCTTGTTGAGGGCAGACGCAAAAACCCAAAACAATTATATACACAGGCTCAGCTCATTTATTTGAACACCAGATGGCAAATTCTGACCTGGGCAGATTGCTGTTTTGGCAAAACCTTCCAGCACTTTTACAGAAAAAAAAAAGGTTTCAAGAAGCAGAAGGTGAAGATGGAGAACTGAATTCAAATGTGGGTCCAAGGGTCTCTCCAGCCATATTAAATAGTTGGGGAAAAAATAGAACTTACACAACTTTTGTTCTATGGGGAATAAAACAACAGAGTCTAGAAAAAATACCAGTAGTCATCACTGGGAACCAATGTCCTGTAAATGATGATGAAAAGTTAAAAGATTATGCTAAAAGTATTCGCAAAAAGTGGAACCGCAAACTAAAACTGACAGATCAACAATTTTCACTTCTAAGGGTCAAACGGTAACAGCAAAGAACTCAGGCGAGATGTGTCAGAGAACCAAGAAAGGCCAATTACGAAGGAGATCAGAATGGAGGAAGAGTGGAGCTAAAGTGAGACGAGACAAGCAGGAAAACATCTCAAAGACTGACGATAATTACCCCAAAGGCTCTGTGATCACTTGTCATGTGCAACGCGAGATGATAGTACAAGAGAATGAGTTTTAATTAGGCTTGCTATTTGGGAAACTAACCTTCGCCAACCTGCGGCAAGTCTTTGAGAACCAAACACGGAAACATCACGGACAGGAAGAAGGTGATGGCATTATTTTTCTTTCAAATGGATTAAAATTTTTTTTAGAGATTTGCAAATTGTATACGGAATATGTTCGGCTGCGGCAAGATGGAAAAGCTGTCAGGTAGTACAGTCATAACTACTCTTGTAACTAACATTCATTTATTTAAAGTCTATTTTTGTTATTGTCCTCCCTTATCTATGTATTAAAGGAACTGTATGTAGTCTGTAGTTTAGGAAAAAGTGTCACAACTGAACCTGGGTTGCCAGTTCCTTAACCTGCAGATAAAGGACACATCCGAGTGTTTCTCAGCACATACTACAGGAGCAGAGGCACTGATTAATGGTTGGCTGCAGATGCTGGGGTTTAGGTAGTGACGATTCTGATCAGAGATGGGCATTTTAGGTTTGAACCAACTGGATTTCAGCGTTGAAACTGGCAACCCAAATGAGAGACTCACGTGAGGCTTAGTCTGCTTTATGATTGAATAATGTCTTGAGAATCAAAACAACAAATAAATGGGTCATTGAAGGTTTTTGTTTTTAAGAATAAATCATCGTTACAGTTGCTATCAGTAAAAATATTACACGCTTATTTGATTTGAACACGTCTACTTCCTGTTTGGGGACAAAGTTAGGCCATGTTTATGGAACTGAAACTTAAAACCCTACATATAGGTCTCATTTTAGACCTGGCGTAGCCCTAATTTTGAGTTTATATAGTCTGGTCATCATCGGTGGTACTTGGCGTGAAAAGTTTGCAAACCGTTGCTCTGTATTATTCTCGCCACACCAATGTAATTCCAATAATACCCGTTCAATCAGCACTTTTCACTACAGTGGTCGCTCTGGCCAGTTCACACATCCATACATTTACCCATCAAATCCAATTCAAGGTTCCAGTCAAAAAATGTACATAATAGAATAATTTTACTATGGCTCTCAAAACCACTTTTCTGCATTTACCAGTTTTCCCTGAGAGTTATTCTTTTAGCCTTGTTAAGCAGCCCATTTGTATTCACCGCAAAAACAGTTCTCTGCCAAGTATTTTAAAATTCTTCCCGGGTAATGGCCCTGGCTGTTTGTGCATCGTTACAGTACGTACGTGTAGACATCTGGGACAAATAATGCGATGTGTCGTAGCGGGACGCCACGCAGACCCCCTAGAGGCCGCACTGTGCATCGCGAGTGGTCGTAATCGCCTTTCTCCGGGGCACAACCAAACCACCGGAGTGTCCTTAGCCGCCTGGCCCCCGGCACCTGCCTCTCTACATTGTTGTGCTTGTTGATGCGTGCCTTATCTTGACATTACGGTACTGAACAGCTCTTACGGGGTTTTCTAAAGACCACTGCAGACAGAGGGAGAAAGGAAAGGGCATTACAAATGATAATGAACCAGTAATTTCTATAATAATCCAACAGTCGCTTTGGCTCTAAGTGAGCCTCAATTTACTTTGAAAAGGTTAAATGGGAATGGAATGCCTCTGAAATGACACTGACATCAACATTCACTCAGTGGTTGTTTTGCCGGTCATTTTTGGAGACGTTTGAATTGGGCAGAAGACAGATTTGTGAAGAAATAAATGGCACAATAACCGGTTTGTACAGCAAGTCCCTTATGTCTGAAATGTCCAAAGCTCAATTTGTATTCCAGATGTTATGAGGGAAGTGCATTAGCCAATCACAATACAAGTTTGAACCACTTAAAGAACCAGCTGTCAGTCGCCTTCTATCAATCTCTGTTTCAATTACTAGTATAGCACAGACCGCCAGTCACTTAAAACCTACTGCTGAGTCACTGTTTCTTTCCTTTGTCAGACGCAGAGTGGCAACACCCCACAAGAGCAGCAATTTAGAGGTTTTCCCCACGTTAAAAAACACTTTTGACCCTAATCAAATCTTGACAAAAGCCCACAAAAAGTTTCAAGCTAGACATGTTATGATACCAATTTCATACATACTTTGACAATGCCAATAAATTCGTTTAGTATCACACTGTATTTTTTCTAAAAGCAACCAGTAGAAGCTAAAGTGTTTCCTGTGTTATGGTTGTTGCTACAGCCAATGCTAAAATCACTGAATATTGCACCTACCTTTGAAATGTAATAGGGATGCACGGTAATATTGGTCACGATAATTATCGGCCACTAATGGGAGTTATGACGTCACACCGGTAATTCCATTAATACACATTTGCACCGATAATTTAATCAGATAATTAGAAGCCCAAAATACACTGATTCTACCGCTTTTCCTCTGAGGTTTTCTCCGTTCACTCCAGCCGCACACAGAGCAGCCCCGGGTCGGAGGCAGAGAGCAGAGGATACGTGTTTACATATATGGGTTTCTTTTATGTTCGGAGGAAAGATATTCCAGCGAAACCGCTTTGTACCAGCCCCGCCGCACACTGGAGGGGCTGCAGGCTTCTCACATTAGATCTAACAAGTCGTCTAAAAGTTTTCACCGCGAAGCTGAGTGAAAACACGAGGCAGCAGAGACAGTCCGTGCATCAGCGCTGTAGTTTGACGTAGATGCTGTCGGGCTGACGGGCTTGGACTATGTGAGGATCTAGTTGTATTTTAGTTTTTCAATCAAACGGTGCAGCGAGACATGTTCCAGTAACAGCCCAGCGCAGGACTGTCTGTGTCTGCCTCTCTCTGTGAACTTCTGATTCACGTCTATATTCACAACACACAGTGGCCGCTTTGAGCTGGCGTCTCTCGCTGTCCTTTCCCTCTGTGTCGCACGAAGCACGAAACCCACAGACAGAATATGGCTTATCTGAAGCATATTGTTAATAGTAAGGAAAATAACAAAATAAAACAGCATTAACAATGTGGTCAGAAGAATTAATGTAGGCCTTGCCTTGCCTATATATTATGTATAAGTCTACAAACTGTTCCATTTTATTTATTTAGTTATTCTCAATGCATCGCTTTTACTTGTTTTCCACACAGTACGTTATGTTGAAATGTAAAATCTGTAGAATAATGTTTTAACATCACAAACCAAATGATTTCCAAAGTTTATAGTAAAAGTTAATATGGCTAACGATGCTAACTAACTTCTACACACAAACTAGACTGGATGATCACACGTAGAACAGGCCTGTAGTCGATTAATATTTATATGGGACAACAGCGGAAAGGAGAAGTTAGAGAATGAGTGAGTTAGCTGAAGAATTTGTATTTTGGGGTATTTATATGTAAAAAGGCAGATTAAACTCATAGTTGACAAGTTTAATCTTATATAAATATAAATACATTGTTTCCAAGCACTTACAGGACATAGGAAGTCTATAATTCATTTATTTTGAGCTTATGAGCAGGATACAACTCAATACTGTTACTTCATATTCGTAAAGATCATATTCTTAAGGCTGTATATGTATTATATGGTCTGCTTTAGTCGCATTTAGGCTTATAAACTAAAACAAGCTAAAAAAATAAATACATTTCCATTTGAAATATATTATCAGTTTTACTTTATGGGTTATCGATGACATACATATCTTCAAATTATTGGTTGCTTCAAAGTATCGGTTGAAAATTCCATTATCGTGCATCACTACAACGTAATTAATTTAAAGAGGGGGTATTTTACTTCTGTGGGGTATTAAATGCTGACACATTTAGATGACCTTTTATTTAAAAAAAAAACCAGAATCTTGCAGCTAAATGTAACGTTATAACATAGTATCTATATCAAGCTCAAAAATTTAAAAAAACAAAAACAAAAAACTACTACACAGTACCCCCTCTTTAAATCTGAGAATCACATCAGGACTTGCATAGAATCGAGCAGTGGACATGGAGCACAAAACATACGTATGTACATTTTTATTAAGTAGATTTAGCCACTTGATTTGGGACTGTTAGCATTAAGCCAAAAAGCCAAAAATAAAAACACGTATTTCATTTTTTTATTGCGCTAAGAAAAAACATGCATGGTTATGAAGACACTGGGCTTGCCTCACCAATGACCTGACTCATAACTTGGCATGTCGTTTATCTTCATTTAACTCTCATTGCTTTGCTTGAAATGTGCGGCATAAACAATATCTATATCCGTGGAGAAAGTTGTAAAGAATGGCTTTAACTTTGTATCTCTGTAGAGTCTAGGGATGTGAATGTGCAGAACAAAACAACTTCTCCGTGATGACAAAGAACGATCCTCTCGGGCTTTAACGCAGTTTAAGGCTAGACGGAAAACCCACCTCTTCTCCCTGGCATTTAATACTAGCCAGACACGATATCTTGGTGTTTTATTGTTGTTTTCCTACACATTGTATCGTGTATATTTCTTTTATGTGGAGCACTTTGGTCAGCTGAAGTTGTTTTTAATGTGCTACATAAATAAACTTGAATTGAGTTGAATACAACAGTTGTTTAAATATAGAACTTACCGTATTTTCTGGAGTATAAGTCGCACTGGAGTATAAGTCGCACCAGCCAAAAAATGCATGATAATCAAGAAAAAAACATATACTCAGATGCGATTTATATGTGAAATATAAGTCGCACCCCCGGCCAAACTATGAAAAAAGTGCGACTTATAGTCAGGAAAATACGGTATTCATAATATTAAGATTATAATTATTAACATTTTTAAACTGTCAGCAACTTTAATAATTACCGTGATATAATCGTTAATCGCAATTATTTTAGCCATGTCTAACAGAGTCACGCAGACATGTTAAATGGAGCCGCTTCACTATTGTTACTTACACAAAATGTCGCCGTGTCTCAAATTTAATGAGAAATTGTTGATTATACAGAGATAATATACCATCTCATTGTTCATAATGTGGCTCATTGGTTTAAATTCCTATGATGCAATTTGAAAAAGGATATTTAAAGGCTCGATATGTGCATGAAATAACACTATTAATGTTCTCACATTCTAGTTCCTGTCCCAATTACAGCGCAGCAGATGAAACTGTTTCATTTGTAATAGGAGGGCACAGAGGGCTCAGCCTGAGAGGAATACTGTTTTTATTTTTTTCTCCTTTTCCGTTTGCCTTCGCTATTTAGATTTTAATTAGTTTTTAAATAGATCAAACAGACTGCGTGAGATATGAGATTTCACATCTACAAAAGCACAGGATATTTCCAGGCTCTTTCACTATTCATGCACAAGTATCAGCTTAGGCAGGCGATCGTGAGCTAAGAGACGCTTTAACCAAAAACAACAATTATTACTGATAACTGTGAATAGAGGCGGCGGTTCTGGCAACCAATTTGTTACGAGTTTTGATAACAATACCCACAGCCCCAGTCAGACACAAAACATAATATTTTGCAAGCATCCATCAATGGTATTTTGACAGTTGGATTTAAGAGTTGAAACAAAACAGTCGCTTTCCAGATATTTTGAATTTGATTTGGGGAAATGGAGTTTTTCTTGGTGAGATTATCGAGTTCTGGGCAGGTGCATAGGCCTGATTATGTGTTTATTCACTGGGCTCTCTGAAGGCTTGTGTGAGTGATTGCTATGCGGCCAATCAATATGGCCCCCACATATTCCATTAGGCTAGCGATTAGCTGTGCCCAGACTAAGTAATGCATGCATTTTACATGGTCAACACACTCCACGTCATAAATCATTTTTGAGATCTAATTTATATCACAGGGAATATTGCGTTATACAGACTCGAGTGTAGGTTAGGAGGTTTCGTAAAGCTTCTCGGTTTCTGTAAAAAAAGTCAAATCTTGGGATATTTTTTTCATCGCAGCTATGTTCAGTAGCTTATTTATGTTACGGCTCGGCTTCTAAGGACAGAACAAAGACAAGGGGAGGACAACAAAAATTTACATCTTAATGAAGACCTTTCGCGCTTGTGTCTGCTGTATAGCTATACTCTACGACACCCGTGGATCGTCACGTTATAATTTGCGCATTTTAAATCGCAATATTCATCTAAAGCGACTTAAGAAAAGAAAGAAGTCAGCTGGCTTCCGTGTTAGAAAACTGCGGTATAGAGAGCTGCAGGTCACACTAGCGAGTAGGGGATTTTTTTTTTTCATTTGTACCGAAATGGCTACGCGACGCTGCCAAATCCTACGCGTATCATCGATTAAGAAAATAAAATTGAAGAATAACGCAAGTACCGAGCAGTGGGCCTGTGCCGGGGGTTGATCGGCGAGATGGCGTCTTGAAAATAAGCGATTTAAAGATTGCTCAAACATCCACGAATCACTCCAAAAACACTTCAAGAGGGTAAATGAGAAGCGGAAACGACTATAACATGGTTAAAAGCTCTGAAAAGTCGATTTTGCGTAACAGGTCTGCTTTAAGCCTTTTGTTGGGAATTCTGATTGGTTAATTGGCAAACTCCAATATGGTATCCCGCCGATGAAAAGAGATGTTACAGTCTGGCCAGTCAACTTTAAAGATGTCCATAGTCGGGCCTAGAACTACAGTTGGAAGATGGTCCATTCTGGGACTGTGTGCAAATAGAATTGAAGGTTAGGTCGTTCTTAAAGCTGGAGTACCTAATTTTCAAACCATGACAGTAGGAAGTAGGTAAACAGCCAATTAGTTATCGCAAAATTTCATATAGTGACTTTTGTGGCTCTTTCTTGCGAGTTTGAAAACGATACAATCTTTGCTAGTTGCATAAAGGCAGCATTTAGGCATCTGAATGTTGGCACAAAGTTCTGCTTTTTCAATCCGCTTTCTGGAGGGACAAAAACTTGAGTACTTCAGCTCAATAGTCTGACGCTTGTGTGGATGATTAGATCTAGTTTGCTGATCATCTGGAGTGAGGCGGCTGGCGCTGCAAAGAATTGGTTGGTAATTGTATAGATTAGGACATATTGATGTTTTTGACGAGTTTTACACCCACGATTTTGGAGCATAGCCGTTACAGTGCTTTTGGACCACAGTCAGAAGTCTGAAATCACTCATTAGGGGCTTGAATGACTGTGCTAAGTAGGACTCGGGCACAGTGCACACTTAGGGTAGCACAATAGAAACAGAAACTGTAAACAATAGGTGCTTTGAGTTTCAGTGTAGTTAGCTCCTCCCTTCAGACAGATATAAGGCAGAGTCCACCAGTAATTTGACCAGAACTGAAGAAGCGACTTGGATGAGCAGAGAAACGTCTTCACTCCTACAACGTTTTGTCCAGTTGACAGATTTTATATTTTTCTTTTGCTATAGTCAAAAGTTACAAAGCGTGCTGCCTTTTATAATTAGGAATAACTAGGAATGCACTGGTCTATTTTTATGTTATTTTTTTGTTTTGTTTTTTTTGTAACCGCTTCATATTTCACACTTTATATTTTACTGCTATTATTCATTGTTTTATGTTGCACTATACCCACAAAGCTAGTTCTTAATTTGTGACTTTTCTTCACTGTCGATGGCAATTAGAGATCGACCGATATGTTTTTTTTCACGGCCGATACAGATTGTTTAGAATTCAGAGCTCAAAGCCGATAAGCTCTGCCGATATTTTTGATCATTTTCGCCAAAATATGTAATTTAAATTAACTACAAACTCCCTCCAAGCTCTTTGTTTACCACAAACGTATGAGAGAGCTGTTTAGTCACGTTTGGTACAGCTGTCTCTTTGTATTAAAGTGTTAAAATACAGCTTTGTGTGTTTTCTTAAGCCGGCAAATCGACCATAACAAAATATCGGCCTGTGCTGGAGATTTAAGGCCGATATCCGATGTGCTTAAAAGTTCAAATATCAGCCCAGATCGGTCTATCTCTAATGGCAATATTTTATTTATTTATTTTTTTCTGATTCTAAAGACTTGGCAGCAAAAACAATCTGCCATCACGTCTGTACCTTACAACAGAACTAGCCATGCTGATGCCCTCTTTCTTCCTCCTCCTCCTCCTCGTCCTCGCCTGTTAATATCCTGTGAAATCCAGCAAACTTAATTTGAGGCAAAGGAGCTGAACCTGAACTAAGCGGATTGAATTAATAAATGTATTTTCCATTTAACGGTTTGATTTCTCCAAAGCCTGTTTACAGCCGCGCCGAATGATCTGCCTCTAAGTAAGGCGCACGCCCAAATCTGCTTACAGTCACCTAAATCTATTATGTGTGCCCCACCTTATGGCAAATGACTGACTCCGTGTGTCTCCGCGTACATGCTAGCTACACGCACTGCTTTCTCTGAACGGGCTGAGTGAATGGAGAGCGTTTAAAAGGCGAAGCGCGTTAGCGAGAAGCACAAATGCACAACTTGCCTCGTGGCCTCTGAGTCTGTAGTCTGATTGAATACGCACGAGAAAGAGCTGAAGGGCATGTAGCTCCAAATGAATAAATGCTTTGTAGAATTTGCATCCGAAGAATTAAGAACCCAAGATGCGTGTTTGACATCGTTCAAATAAAACGGGAGAGTTTATGAGGAGTCTGAAAATGCTGAAGCAGAGAGCTGGTCAGTCACTGTTTTTCACACTGCCAAAAAAAAAGTAATGATTGCATGGATTTTATTTGTGCTTTGTGCTCCTTTACACAGAGGAATAGTACGAATAGTTACTTCAATTTTCAAAAGTAAATAATAATAGTAAATATTATGGTAAAAAAAATGCATTTAATAATTATGCTGTATTGGATTTTTATACCGCCTTCTGTTGTAGTCACAGCTGCCCTGGGGTAGACTCATGGAAGCAAGGCTGCCAATCTGTCCCCGTGGCCACTCCGACCACCGCATTGATACTAGGCAAGGTGGTTGAAGTGTCTTGCCTAAGGACACAATGACTAGAACCCCACTGCGTCACCCGCTACTCCCAGCGATTTCCCATCCAAATACTAACCAAGCCCGGCCCCGCTTAGCTCACGAGATCACGCGAGATTGGGCGTTCTCAAGGTGGTATGGCAGCAAAACTCTATGCGTCCTCTTTATTTCAGGGGAAAACCAGTATACCAGACTTCCCTCACCCCAGACACTTCCTCCAGCTTCTCCGGTGGGACCCCAAGAGACATACTCCCTCCGACGTTTCCTGGGTCTTACCCGGGGCCTCCTTCCAGTGGGACCAGTATATTCTATGTAAGACAAAACTAAAGAAAGAACCGATACACAGGGATATGTAGTAAAATCGTAAGTGAGGTTGCTGGTTTGAAAATGGCGCGCAAACAGCGTCAAAAAAGACAAGCAGCACGGATATGGTGCAGTCACAAAATATAACTGCAAATATTCCATAATAATACCTAATACCTTGTCAGCATCTCAGAGTTTTGACACTTGTCAGGCCACAGCACACTGGGTCAGGCATAAAATGAAACGACAAATTAACAAAACTGTGCGATACAACGATATTATGTACGAAGGTCCCAAAGTCTATTTTACTTGTGAGCTGCGGGAACGTACACAAAAATCAATTTACACTCTTTTCGTGTTTTGATTCTGGTAGGTAATTGAAACTGCATGGTCCACGGCCTTTTTTAATATCAATCGAAGGTGCCCCGGATGTGGGAACTTTTTACACGAAAAAGCTCATTTATTGTCGCGTTTCAATTTGATTTAATTAATTTCTCCCAGGTGAGCGGGGACAAGAGGCATGCATCACACCGTAGTACACAGATTCAGATTTCAACCCTGTTTCATTACGGTCCATGATGAGAATAATTATCGCTACGTCCCTCCCATCTATCAGCCAAGTTTTAGTCAAAGCACTTTTACAAAGTACAAGTAGAAGTCATATTTGTTGCAATAAAGCAGTGGTGGAAGGTAACGAAGTACAAGTAGTAAAATACTGGACTTAAGTAAAAAAAAATTTAATCTGTACTTTACTTAAGTACATTTTACAGTGGATACTTTTTACTTTTACTTCACTGCATTTGAGGGCAGGTATCTGTACTTTCTACTCCACAGCATTTTAAACTGGACTGAAAAGTAAAAAGTATTTTTGATATGATTTTTACCATGTTCGTGGTAACATCCTGACTGAAGTTTTCAAGTTCAAGCTTCGGCTTTGAGCAGAACACAAATAAATACACAACTGACTGAAGTTTCAAGTTCAAGCTTCGGCTTTGAGCAGAACACAAATAAATACACAAAATTCATGAGAAAAATTAAGATATTGATTCTTAATGCTACTACCAAAATATGTTTCATTTTTTAATCAACAACTCTGAAATATTTTTACTTTTTACTCTTAAAGTGCATTTCTAAACGGGTACTTTAACACTTTTACGTAGATGTTTTCACCTTTGTATCTGTACTTTTACTTAAGTAATAAAATTGAGTACTTGATATTGGTGATATTGCTTTGTCTGGAATATTCCATACTATTTAACATATCTGTCTTGCATTTATTCAGTTACAGGTGTCTTTGTTGCTAAAGCCGTAAAAAACATACATTCTTATAGTAAATGGGCTCGCCTACCCATAGACCTGATGTTGGGCAGCTTCTGTCCATGGAGATGGATAAGTTCAGTGACACACTATGGGGCATTTTAGACAAAGCAATAACATCTTTATGGGGAGAAGCAGCTGGAGCCTCCATCAGAAAAGTTACATAATGTACCTTTAACAAATTTCAAAGTGTGGAAAAAATAAGAAATGTGGCTTTTTATTTTGTTACTACTTCCACTTCAATTCTATTCAGTTTTATTTATATAGTACATTTAAAATATAACTTATATGACTTATATAACTGCCCAAAGTGCTTCACACGAAGTCAACAAAAACAGATATACATAAAATACGACACAAAGGGAAAGAACAATAAAACACCAAGATATCCTGATTAGCTTGAACCAAATGTCAGGGAGAAGTCTTAAACTGGTCTTAAACTGCTCTACAGACTGAGAGGATCTGACAGGCAGAGGGAGGCTGTTCCATAGTCTGGGCGCTGCCACAGAAAAGGCTCTGTCACCTCTGGTCCAGCCCCACTTACGAACTATTACAGTGATCTAGACGCAGCGTTACAAATGCGTGGATTGCTTTTTAAAATCCGCCTGTGGAATGTAACGCTTTACTTTAGAACGGAGCCTCAACTGAAAGAAGCTGGACTTTAAGACAGAGCTAATGTGCTTGTCGAGTTCGAACAATCACATTACTCTACCGTTACTTAACCTCCACCGCCTCCCCGATTATAGTGGTACGTTCCAAAAAAGAAGTATTTTATGATATCGACTGGAAAAGTGAGAACGCGTATCGCCTTGCCTGACTGCAGCTCAGGCATGTTTTTCCTGATGAAGCCATGGAAGCGAATGGCCAACATTTAAGCTCTGACAGTTCAATTCAGCAGTTACCTGTCAACAAACAAAACGCTGTGTAATCTATCCGACTTCAGCCGTGACCTATGCCTGACATTTACACACTTAGTCTCTGCAGCTCACTTCTGGCCCGCGTTGACTCTGTGTGGGTTATTTGTCAGCAAAATGGGCGAGCCATCACTTTGGGACAACTCTCCAACATATAAAACATCTACATGATATCGGGATCGGTCCGGGACGAATGCGTTAGTTCTCGGCGTGAATGGTAAATGTCAGCGGCGCATTGTGTGAGCGTGTTTTCATGTCGGAGCAGCGGCCTTTTGAACGCCACTAAACGGTTACGTTATCGTTTAAAGATAGAGGGAGCAATTTGTTTTATGTGTATTGGTGTCAGTCAGTGATAATAACAAAAAATGTGTTTGATTACTTTGCCAAAATGCTGGTGGGTTAAAAGAAAAAAAAAAAAATTGTCTGGAGCTGTCCATGGTGCTGAAGATTTCATGCCCAATAGAGTCATGAAAATATTGTTAGTTAAAACTTGAAACTTGACCAGACGCCAGTGGAAATAACATTTGAAATAACAGTGGAAATTGCATTTTGTGTTACATGAATTAAAATTTAGATAGTTATAAATATTTAAAGTGTGTACAAATTACTTTTTTCAACCCATTCCATTACTAAACAAAACTAAATGGTATCAAAATTAGCCTCACGTCTGTTGTTTGATCCCAATACTTTGTTACAGGCCGACATTACAATACGGGGAAGTCATTAGCTGTCCTTGGTGCTGAATCAGCATTGCAATTGAAACACTAAAGTGAACACGAACTTTATCAAACTTTACTGCAACATCTTGCATTTTTCACTTTTCAGTCACCATATGTAAAAAAAAAAAAAGATTATTTTAATGTATTTATATCTCAAATCTGTGTCAAATATAGCTTTGCTTTGGGACTTGTCTGCAGGTTACAGTACAAATTGTGCATAAAAGCAATATTAATTTTATTCGCGTGTGAATCAGAGTTGTCCTTGTGAATATTCCATTACCTCTCTATATTTCTTTAATACATCCATGCTTTACATGTTGGTTAATTGAAATTGAACAAGGTCACAATCAGATTCACAATGATTTGTTTACTGCAGCTTTGGGCGAAAGATTTGACTAATTACCGAGCTACCCTGGCCTTTTAAAAAATTCTTTATTCTTCTAGAAAATGTACAAAGGCGACACTGGTTTCCGTTGCATGTTAAGATTCCTCTGCTGTTGATTTCCATGGATTTCTTGATAGATACGCGCATGAGGTGTTATTTGTTTTGGTCGACAAAAGTGCACAGAAAAGTGTCAAATTATTCTTTAGAAAACAAAATGTACCTAATGGTTTAACCCATGTATCAGCCACACCATCTATTGACTTTTTAATTCATTTGTCTGGAGGCTGTTTGGTAATGTTGAGATTAATTAATACGATATCACACCCTTGCCATTTAGTCAATTCACAAAATGTCTGCTACCGAGAGAGAGAGTGAGAGTGTGTGAGAG
>KN485925.1:0-11083 GCA_000787095.1 Periophthalmodon schlosseri
AAAAAAAAAACTTTAATCACAAAAATAAATTGTACACTTGATCAAATTAGACATTTCTTAACAATATTTTTTATAAGATACAACAGGATCAAAAGTCATTGGCATTTCCTCCAACTGATTTTGAACGATAAAACATTAGTAACTGAAGAGATCCATACTCACATTATCTTTAGCATAGGAGGCGAACTTGCTTGCCCCAACTGTAAAACTGCTCCATCCCTGTCACAAATAAAAGAATACTATTTAGTATAAAGTTTTCAAACCAAAACTGCTGCACGTTTCACAGTGAAATCCGACTGACTGAATAAATAGACGACATGGCGTTGTTCAGAAAGTCCTCCTCTTTCTTCTCTGGGGTCACTGTGTTTCCAAATCCCACATAACGGTTTTCCTGGTTCCCGCTGTAGCCTCCTCCACTGAGAACAGGGAAAAGCACAGTGGTTATTATAGATATTAATTTATTATAGACGAAGAATTAAACATATTATGAGCCAGACCTTTGATAAGAGTTGACGTCGTCACTGAGCCAGTCTTCAAAAGCTTTGTCTCCAGATTTACCAGAGTCCTGTGTTGTTCCACTTGAACTAGAAAACAACAAAAGCAGTTTTAGATTATCTATATCCAACCAGTTTAACAGTGTCTTTACAATGTGTAAACTGGTCCAGCCTTATTACTGTGCCGGTCACTGAGTCAAATCACAGCTCTGTCACCATAAATGCCCTGAGATGCTCAGACCAGCTGAACAGGTTGAGAGAACAAATCCAGTGGTTTCCAAACCTTTTTTTTTTACCTCAAAGCTCCCTTAGCTTGTTCCAGCATAGACTGTATATGTAAATGGACGTAGCTAACCTGCTAGGCGCTGCATTCCAAATGGGAAATGAGCATGGGTGCGCTTCCAGCTCCATCGACTCTGGCTCAAATTCACTTTCTATTGAAAAACTGTCGCCCCTTTTTCCATAATTGCTGCTGTCAGGCTCATTTTGGTCTCAACCCGGCTCTACATGAGCCTGGTCTTTTTATTTCACTATTGTGCCCGTAAAATCAAGATATGAACATTAATAACAGATAAATCAGATGTCTTCTTTCCCCCAAGTCGCTCCCGCTAGCGTTAGCAACAGGTTTGATTGACAGCATTGCGCCCGCTCCCTGCTAAACCAGCAGTGCCGGCGGGAAGGGGCGTTACCTTCAACAGTCTTGCTCCGGATTGGTTCTTTGGTTACTATGACAGTCGCGGTTGGAATTCCAAATATGTAACTCAAATTCGCCCCTATAACTGCTAGACTCAATGAGCTTCATTTGACTGAAGCCGAGTGCTGTGGGTGACGTCACACTCCCTTAGTCCACTTCTTTATACAGTCTACGTGTACCAGGGACTTAAAAGGCCCCCCAGACCATAACTGCAGCCCCAAAAATACATCAAATGAAAGAAATTATTCCCAACATGCAGAAAATAAACCTCAATAGGGGTGTTTTCTGTCCCACTCATTTGGGGAAACAATTTAATTTGGAGAAAAAACACTGGCTATGCAGCTCTGTCGATGTCGCTGAGGAGAGTCTCACCGATGGGAGGACGACAGGCTGGTCTTGGGTTGGGGAGAAGTCCAGTTTTTGGCAGAGGAAGTTTCGATGGACCACTCCTTTCCCTCGGCTAAAGTCGCAACCTACAACACCACAAATATAATGAGCAGCACGTTTCAAACGGTTTATCATATTATTGTTATTTTGACACAATCCCAGCGGTACCTTGTCCCTGAACAGAGCCGCGGCCCGGCTGTTGTATTTTTCCTGCAGATTCCAGTTGGGATCATAATCGTCCTGAAGCTCCAGAAACATCCGGAACTTCCTGTTTCCTCCGGCTTTCATCTTCTCCAGCTCGATGTCCTTCCACTTATCCATGGTGACCGACCGCACAAAGCTAAAACAATGCCACAAGATGTTAAGGTGTCATTTATGTACATTTACAGTCATAGATTTAAATAGAAAACACAGATCTGATTTACCAGTTACATATTTAAGTTATGTCATTGACTCAATTAATGCACACTAGTAATAAAATATATTTGCTTTCCTCACACTGACAATCACAATTTTCTTTTTTTTCCTCATTTAAACCAAGTAAACATGCATGTACTTTTAATATGAAGTTTTATGGTTAATTAAAAACAAAAATATTGCATAAGAAGAACCTTATGTGCATAAAATTCCACTGGCCAAAGAGGCACAAGTTTACCAGTATTTGGCAGGTCTTGATTTCAAGTGTACTGAGCACATTTTTCCCAGTTTTTCTTAGCAGGCACTATAAACACTGTGGTTCATACTGTTCCTTAAAAAATCTATTAAACTAATTCTAAGTCCATTGAGTTTACTCAGTTTTGTAAAGCACTAAAAGGGTCTAAATTATAACTTCACATAGACCTGATATTTGCTTAAACTTTACCTGAGGTGCACTCCCAGACCCCTGTGTTTCCCAGAGCATTCGAGGCAAATCCAGATCCCGTACGAGACACTCACCCACTGAGGGTTAAATGCCCCACACTCAAAACAGAGCTGGAAAAAAGACAAGAACATCACAGATGCAGAGCAGATCAGAACAGTGGGCCAAAACTACGAGGCGAGACCAGATTATTGATAGTAGACATGGGACAATATTGAAATTTGGTGTGACGATTTTCATGGCCAAAATGATTGCAATGATTATATCACAATAATTATTAAAGTTGCCGACAGTTTAAAAATGAATAATTAAAAGTGTAATATTATAAATAGGTTCCATATTTAAATAACAGTTATAGAATTGTACCTTGTTATCAGTGAAGACAATAATGATCTAGATGAACATTATGGATAAGTAGGTTTTTTCTGCACATTCTGGAGATACAACGGGGATTATCTCCGTTTGCGATTATCACGATTATATAAAATATCCCATGAACAACAGTTTTCGACCCTTTTCATCACGATAAACGATATTATTGTTTATTGTCCCATCCCTACTTGATAGAGCACAATTTGAACATTCTGCTTTACAGAACGCAAGAATGTAATACAAGGAATATTGCCATTGTAAGTCTACTTACATTGTTTTCATCGTCAGCTCTCACTTCCTTCAAAACCCTCCTGGTCCTGGGACTTGCCATCTTGACTGGAAAAAATATACACTCCATCATAAAGACATGCTGATAGAAATTTATGTTTATATTTTTGACACCAAGTCACAGTAGCTAACTTAAGACAAAAAAGAAATTGTATAACCTGAAACTAGCCCTGTCATGATAACAAATTTTGATGTGCAATATATTGATGAAGAACATATAGACGATAAACGACAATTTTGAAACTAATTTATGCCACTGACACAAAAACCCTAAAGCACGTCTACCCCCCAAAAACTATTTTAAATCTACAATATTGTTAAAAAAAATCATGAGCTGCAATAAATAAACAGCAGAATGAAACACTTTAGTACTTGTTTTGTATCTATAATGAGTCATAACAAAATAAACACTGACCAAAAAAATAAATATTATTCGTTATAATGTTTTATTCACATGTTTTACACACAAACCCAGCATATTTCGGGTTCCACCACTATTTTCCACTTTGCTGCTGTCGATATAGTGATTGTCGCGACAGCCCTACTTGAAAGTTACATTCACGGCTGCAGAAACTGTATTATTTGATTACACTGGTGTTGTAAAATTCTGTTACTGAAATGTTAATTTTTCTTTTAAAATTCATTCATTTTCATTCAGTATTTTCTGTGCTGGGACATGACTTAAACAAAAAGAATTTCCCCTCAGGGATGAATCAGATTCTGATAAAGCTTCCATTGGTTCAGTCACTGATTAGCTGCTTATTTTAAAATGAGTCATGAATGAGTAATAATAGTTTTAAATAAATTCGAACATAGATAGAATGAGTAACGTAGAGTTAAAAATGGTTTATAATAAATATAAATAAAATAAGTATATATTACAGGTGGTAAAACTACATGTGGTAAAACTAATGTGAGGCCAGTGCATTGTCCTGGCATTTAACACCAGCTAGACAGGATATCTTTGTGTTTTACTGTTCTTTTTATCTGTATACTTGTTTATATGTTGACTTTTATGTGAAGCACTTTGGTCAGCTGAAGTTGTCTTAAAAGTGCTAAATGAATAAACTTGAATTGAGTTGCATACAAAATCCCTGTCAACGTGGCACAGTGATGCTTGAAAACACAGAAAATCCAGAGCAAATGAATAAAGCAACGACCTGTAACGTTGATCACTAAATAATAAAGCCAATTAGATTATAAACTGTTAAATCATAACTACCTTTTTGGAGAAAATTGCAGTCGTGTCTCAAAATCTCACAGTGAGGAGGCTGCTAATGCTAATAATCCACACACGTAAGAAATCGAATATGACAATTTGATCAGTTTTATACTTAACAGACAGTAAATATGTTAATAATACATATCACGCATTGTAAACTTACTTTGATAATAATTTTGGTGTGAATTTACGGACGATGCTAACTTGGATTAGCTTGTGTGCTAGCCGCAGTGCTAACTCCTCTGTTACCTGTCTGTGGACGATCTGACGCGCAGTCGCTGATTTTTATCACTTTTCGGGCTCCGTGCGTGGATTTTTACGACAGATTCACTCCGAGCAGAAGGACACAGCTGATGTTACCCCGTGACAAGCCGTATCCGACAATTTAAGCCTTATTTTTAAACGAGGAGATGATTTTAAACACCGGTAGCCATGTTTCTGTTTGGTTTGTATACGTTGGCACTGCAATGCATCATGGGAGTCTTGAGCTCTCTCCTCCTTCACGGTCTGGAGCTGTAGAGGATCTGCTCCAGAGGCTGCAGGCTGCGTTTCCAAGTGAAATACATATATGCAGGTAAAATACTATAATATATAAGAAATAAACACGTATCTTTCTGCACCACTTTTTTATTGCATGTGACAAAAGGCGGTTTTAAGATGTGTTGCTTTTTGGTGAGAGCTTTGGTTGGTAAAGAGCAACACCTTTGTCCCACCCACGTTGCAGCTTCTGAATAACTGCACTTTTCCATATGGCATTTCCTGTTAAACTTTGGGCTCTCCCTGTGTACATAAAGATAAATGGAAAATGAAAAAAAAGAAAGTGTAACTCTGTATTGATGTATCTCTCATAAGCT
Organism: Periophthalmodon schlosseri; assembly: GCA_000787095.1. Lineage (NCBI taxonomy): Eukaryota > Metazoa > Chordata > Actinopteri > Gobiiformes > Gobiidae > Periophthalmodon > Periophthalmodon schlosseri. Next base: position 5,171 of record KN485925.1, read on the forward strand.
ACAAATATGACTTTAGGATTTTATATCTATATTATCAGATAGATATAAGGCAGTGTCCACCAGTAATCTGTCCACAACTGAAGAAGCTTGGATGAGCAGCCAAACGTCTTCACTCCTACAACGTTTTGTCCAGTTGACAGATTTTATATTTTTCTTTTGCGATGGATCAGACCTGGACGACTGAGGGATCACACAGATATATGTGTGTTACCACATTTTAAGCCTCCTGACGTTTTTGGTGACCATCCTCTATACTATAAATACAAAACAACAAGACATTTTATACCAGCATTATAATGGTATTATCAAATGTGACATGTAAAGAATAAACATAAACAAATTCTGATTTCCATCAATAATGCATTTTATTTTCTATTTAAATACTCTATCTAGAGGTTTTCATTCACCAGATTTCAACTTTTATTTGTTTAAGAATTTATTTTTAAATATATATAATAATCACATGACCCACTGTCTAATCGAAATATAACTGCTGACTACTCAACTACTGAAATTATCTTTTATTACAGCTCTATTGCCTGGTCACAATCTGGATTCTTCTTCCTGGCGTTTAATTCTAGCTAGACACAATATCTTGGTGTTTATTGGTTTATTGGTGTTTTATTGGTGTTTTATTGTTTTATTGTTCTTTACCTATGTTTGTTTTTTGTTGACTTTTATGTCAACAAATGAGCACTTTGGGCATCTTAAGTTCTGTTTAAATGTGCTATATAAATAAAACTGAACTGAACTGAACCAGTGAACATGTTTGCAAACACATACTTTTCACACAGTGACCCAATGCACTAAACCTCTATAGGCTGTAGGTCTAATCGTACACTCAGTTCTCAGAAGTGTTTGACCTTTTGGAAATCTCTGTGTCCATCGCAATAAAACAGATAACACCAGTGATGCTCTGATATGACCGGTGTTCAAAGCTGTGTCATTTTCCTACTGTATAATCCCGGTATACGACCTGCGCAGGAAGACGTGAACAGAAGCTGTGATTTGAGAAAAATATCAATGTGTAAGTAAATGTGCTCTCATATAACTTCAGGTTGTAGTAATAATAGGAATTTGGCTGTTACTCAGACACATTTATTTATGTATCTGTTTATATAAGCTCTGTTCAAACTACAGAAAAAATACAAACAAAAAAGAAACAAACCAAATAAGTCTGTTTAAAACATTAAAACAGGTGCGGGTGTGTGTATAAAAGCTCATTACCAGATTATTAGACTGCATTAGTGGCACCAAAGTATCCAGTTTTTCTAGTCCTAGAAGTATATTCCATTTTGGTGAAGCAAAACAGCCAAAAGCTTTTTTTCCCAACTCAGTTCCAGGCCTTAGACTTAAACAACCATGTGATCTTGTATTAAATGCTCCTGTATCAGTGACTGAACAGCTCTTGTTGTTTGTATTGGTTCAATAAATTACAATTTCTTCAGGAAGTGTCCACATCTGTATAATGTAATGTAATTCTCTCCATGTTTCTCCTATTGACTTGAATAAACATAAACATGAATATATCTCTTGTAAAATTTGAGATCATTTTTTACAATAAATCATAAACCAGATATTCAAAATGTTCATATCTAGAACAGAACATTGACAGTCTTATCAATATATAGCCAGTTTATATGGAGGAAACTAGAACTTTCAGCTATAATAAAAGCAAAGTGGTTTTATTTATTTTATTTATTTTCCTGGATATACTGTTATTACCTCCAGTCATACACTGTGTTAATGTCATTGGTATATTATGTCACATACAGCTGTGTAAGTGTGAAGGCTACAGTTCATGGATCAAACAGTCGACCTCAGATAAACGCAGAGTTACAAGGTTAACTGGGTTCTATGGAGGACAAGAAATCATGAGTTTCTTTCTTTACATTGACTATAATGTGCACGAAATATAAACCAGTAGCAGTAATGTCTTTGTCTGTCTTTGTCTCATAACAGTAACGGACTTCAACAAGGAACTGATTAATCTAAGTCAATCCATTTGTCATATAAGTAAGATTTAGTACATTTCTAATTAAATATTTGTTATTCAGACTGTAAACATAGTACAAATGTGAAAAAACAAAAAAAACATAAACAACAATAAATGTATGTTGCTTTTTTATTATTTTGTTAGTGTGTTGTGTTTGTTGTTGCTTATTTCACTGAAAAACATGCTTCCTTACGGCGAGCGGGCTTGCATCTCCACAAACCTGACTCTTACATGGCGTGGAAGAGGGCCTCGTCCTGCTTGTTTCCATGGAAATGCTGTTCTTCTGGCTTTAAAACTACAGTAAGACATAAAACTCATCTATCAGGGGATGTGCCACCTCCAGACAATAACATACAGTGTCCTTAAGATGTAAAGACAGGAACAAAAATAAACACAAAAGAACTTTTACTGCTTGGCATTAAAGAATTATGTTCAGCCTAATTAAAACACAAACATTTTTATAAATAAGGCGTCTATTTGTGATTTCTTTTCTATAGGACATCACAACTTCACAACATTATTAGTGAATGACAATGGGATCTCGATAAATATGAAAAAACACTATTTCTACTAATGTTATAAAGGGAGGCAGTGTACGAGATTCAGTTTGGTCACAATCTTTAGTTGAACCAATGAACATATTTGCATAGAATCTCACAATACATAACTTTTCATAGTGTCCAGTGATGGGAAGAATACTTGTAAATAAATAAAATAAATGTAAATAAATATATTTAGTTACAGAATACTGAATACTTGCTTTACATGGCTCACTGATAGTGTCCAAATCATAGACTCTATATATTCTTTATACAGTCTATGGTCCAAATGCACTTGACTAAATCTTGTTAAATAAATGCAGAACGCTACAGACAGTGTGCATCCCTTTACTTTTTCAACACTGGTTCATAAAAAATCATTTCAATTCATTCAACAACTTTAAAACTGTATTTGTTATAAGATGTAGATATACAGTTTAGAATCTCAAGGGCGTGTTCATTGTAAATCCCTGCACTTTGTATTGTCCATCACAATCAAACAGATAACACCAAGGATAACGCTCTGATATCGACACAAGTTTATTTACAGAGCCGTGAACAACAACACGGAGCAGACCAAAGTGCTTCATCAGACGCAGGACTGTCAGAAAACACTGATATGATCTGATCATTAAAATAGTAGCAGCTTTGTTATTGTCCCACTGTGTAATCCCAGTCAGTGGCGGAATCTAACAAGTAAAAGTAGTAAAGTACTATACTATACTATATTTATTTATTTATTTATTTTTTACTTCACTACATTTGAGAGCAGGTATCTGTACTTTCTACTCCACTACATTTTTGAACAAGACTGAAAAGTAAAAGTATTTTTTATTATAGTTTGAGACCTGCAGAAAAGGCTGAGGGTTTATTTTTAACACATTCATAATTTGAGCAAACGAAAATATACAGAAATAAAAACAGCTAGGACAAAAACTATCAATACTTTTATTTAAGTAGATTTTTTTCATGTGATACTTTTACTTTTTACTTGAGTATTTTTTTGCCCTGGTATCTGTACTTTGACTTAAGTAATAAAATTGAGTCTTCTTCTTCTTCTTCTTCTTCCACTGATCTCAGAATATAAATTAGGCAAATGAAGGGCTAAATGATTTAAAGTGTGGGATTGGGATTAATGTTTTAATAATAGAATTCTGTTTAAAGTTCACATTTTAAACGCGTCCAGAAGAATTGACTAATACAAGGATCACATTTCAGAACCTGTTTGTACAGATCTAAACTACAGGGTTAGCAGTTTTTATGCAGAATTAGACAGGAGGTTTTGTTTATGTTGGAAATGATGATACTTAAAAATGCCTTTGTGCGGTTTAAATTTTTTATTAATATAACCTTTATTTAACCTGGAAAGTCCCACTGAGATTCAAAGATCTCTTTACAAGGGGGTCGTGGCCAAGAGGCATCAACATCAACCCACAGACAAAACATTTCATATAAAACAGAAGGTTTGGTAACTGCGCCGATTCAAACTGGGAGACAAGAAGGTGACGCTACCATGTCAAGTTACAAGTCAAATCTGTGGAGACGCGAGCCCGCTCACAGTAAGGATGCATCTTTTTTTGAGGGGTGGGGATGTTGAAAAATTTCTGGCAAAGTAATGACATCTCCATGGTGACAAGTCGGTGGCAGACCTTCTACAGGAAAAGTTACATAGTACGTGGAGATTTTGATTCAATTCAGTTTAATCTTGCAGTTCTATAGCAGGAGGTGTCCACGGTACATGATGCAATCGCCCCATCAGTTATAACACAGTTTACATTTGCACATGTAAGAATGTTTATTTCTGGTGTAAGTGTCAAAGAAGAGAGTCTGAAACATAAAGTCAGAAGGGTTTAATGAGTTTCGCACAGGTAAAGTGGACAATGAAGCAACAGACTCTACGGAAAGGATGAGAGTCCTGAGATGTGCATATTTACAGTTTTTATAGTGTATCGTGTGAGTGTGAAGGAGGTTCCTCTTTTGGATAACGCTCTTCTGGTCAGCAGAGCGTTATCTTCGTGAGCTCCCACGCAACGGCAGGGCCGCAGGAACTCACAGCTCTGTCCTTGACTCTGAGCAACAATGTCTCCTATTGTATTTTATGTGTCTGCATTTTACCGGTTTTCACGTGTTATTAACTTTAGCATTACTACAGCAAGATACAAGTTTAAAGTAGTGCGCACTACTAAGTGTAGATACTTTACACACACAAACATAGCAACAAAAAGGTATTTACAATATACATCAAAACGTGAACATTTGGCAGGTAGTATTTCGATCACTGATAAGACATTGAATGAACACTTTCTATAAGAGACGTTATTGATTTTTTGTAATGTTCATTGGGAGGCTTTGACCCTTCTCATCCAAAAATGATTCCTTCTTGAGAACGATCTCGGTGTCGAAGTCCGAAGGCACGTCAAAAAACAACTCATCGTCAAAACAATCTTCATCCGACGGTGACGCCATGAACTTCAGATTCATCACCAAACCTGTTAGCAACCCTCCCACTGTAGAAGCTGCTATGGTCGCGAACACGGCAGCTAGCTGGAATAGCGCTTGTTCTTTAGCTGTGCGACCCAATCCTGGTTTTAGCCCCGGGATTAGCTGCTGAAGTTCGAGTAGTTTTGGATCTCCTTCTGGTGGGGCGCGATGAGAAAAGATCTGATACAAGCTAGGTCCGTACGTTTCTTCTGTTGCTAGCAAAATGGCGCAAATCCCAGCTGTTGACGAAATTATCCCAGTTAATCCGTGGAGATTGTGGATACCGCATTGGTCTTGAATTCTCAATCGTTTCGCCATGAAAGGAGTTAAGTATTTATAGCCGAAAAAGCAAGCGGTACAACCCATAATTCCCAATGCGTACGCAGCGGCTGGAGAGATCATCATATCAACGGAAGCGCCAACCGTCACTCCACCGGCGAGAGTAACGTTTTGGATGTCCGCCATTGTTAGTTTACCGCGCTTGTTGAACATGGCAGATAGCGCAAAGGCGGTGATGGTTGACGAGCTTAGGCCGATAAAAGTGTGTAGGACGGCTCGATGCTGGTCGTCGCCTTTAAACGTCAGAGCGGAGTTGAACGAAGGCCAAAAAACCCACAAAAATAACGTACCCATCACTGAAAGAATGTCCGAATTGTAGCTGGTTGTTTCTTTGGAGTGTCCAGAGTTCAAACTTGGTCGATACAAGACGAAAGTTACGCCAAGTCCGAAGTAGCAAGCGAATAGATGGATTAAGATGGTGCCGCCAGCATCATTGATTCGTATATACTTCAAAACAGCCCATTCGGTTACTGCAAACACTGGGATTTCAAGGACAGCCATAACCACAAGCTGAACCGGACTGGTCTTTCCGAGAACAGCTCCGTAAGAAATGAGCAC
>KN485927.1:0-15402 GCA_000787095.1 Periophthalmodon schlosseri
TAATCTGTTTACTGTTGAAAACAGGACGCGAGAGTTGTCACTGCAACTTCTAATAATGTCAGAAAAATGCTTCTCCGTTTTTCTACATAAACTGTGGTTGTACCTGTACATCTTTTCTCTGTAAATCTCATATTGAACCTGGAGCTTTGACTTGCGCCATTCCCACTCAGACCTCCGGCACTCCCTTTTCTGTGCCCTGACCGAGTCATCATTTCTCCATGGCGCTTTCTGCTTATCTTTAACCATTTTAACCTTCATCGGGGCAATGGTGTCCAGAACATTCAAAACATTCGAAGTCACAGAGTTCAACAAATCATCAACATTAGAACATGAGGCATTTCTATGTATCATTTCTATGAACAGTGCACCTGTGTTGTCATTTATGTGTCTCCTTCAAACAACTGCAGGACCAGCCGCTGGTTTGGGAATAACAGACAGGTCAAAGAAGAGACAGAAATGATCAGACAGAGCAACAACCACCACATTGACATTTGAAATATTTACTCCTAATGAGCAGGTCCAGAGTGTGCCCTCTGTTGTGGGTGGGCTCGCTGACATGCTGAGTCAGACCAAAGGTTTCAAGGACAGAACTGAGCTCTTTAGCGTTTCTGTCAAACACATTATCCACATGTACATTAAAATCACCTGTAATAACTAAACCATCAAAGTCTGTGAGTACGACTGAAAACATCTCAGTAAAATCATCAATAAAACTTAGACAGTGCTGGGGAGGTTTGTATACGACTAAGTAGAGTATGGAGGGTGATAATGTGCCAGCTTTGGCTTGACAGAAGAAAACCAGAACAAAAACATCAAATAAACTTGGCTTAGTTTTTTTTTTTTTTTTTTAACTTAGCTTTAAAGACTCACTATGTAACTTTTCTGATAAAGGCCGCCCAACTGCTTGTCTCCAAGAGATGTTATTCTTTTGACTGGCATGCATGTTCCACAGTATGGCATTCTTTGTGTCTATCCAACTAGCTGTTGTTTTAGCCTCATCTGAATGGTTTCACTTCTCAGTATGAAAACAGAGTTACTTAGCATCACTTGTTGTTCTATAGGTAAAGTATATATAATACTTAAGATGTAATATATATATACCTGTAAGTGTAATGGCACATATTGTAAAACATGAATTCACTGTTCCCTTTTTCTCTTACTCAACAGTCTAAAAACCAAAAAGTGGGTGAATGAATTCAGGTAAGCTGCACTTATCTCTGCTAATGATTGGTTTAACAGACCAATGTTTGAAATTGTGTAATCCCTTTTCTTGCTTTTGTTTCTTGCAGATACGGAGGCTTCTCTCTAGGAGGGAGCACAGCACAAACTTTCCAGGTCCAGAATATCCGAGACTCTGTGGCAGCCATCAGGGGGCGCTACAGGGTCACACAGGTACACATTATCAGGTTTTGTGAAGTAGCTTAATCTAGTACAGAGTAACTAACCTATTGCTAACTATTTAATTGTGTTATTGGAAATCTGGTTCTCTCTATTTCTACCGATTCTTCAATGTACCTGGGATCTGCCAAGGGCAAAGGGCGATGGTAGTGCAGCAACCAAGAGCAATGGAGTAGCCAAACACTGTACTCGAATAGGAGTACTGTTTCTTCGAAATAATATTACTCAAGTCGAAGTAAATAGTAATGCACAAAAATGTAGTCGTTTCAAAAGACAGACACATGAAGAAAAACTAAATCATATCTGAAGGAGTGGTGCAAGAAACACAAATGTTCAAATCATTTCACATTGTCAACGTAAAGCTTTTGTCGCTTTTGACTTACTCACGGTGGGAGGAGGAACCAAAACTTTTACTCAAGTAAGTGTACTGTTACACCGTACAATATATATCACTCAAGTCAGAGTACTGTTACATTGTCAAATAAATTACTTAAGTACTATTTTTTTATTAAATGTACTTGGGGGTTGTATTTTGTAGGGTGAAACCACAAGGAAACCCACCCAGACCCAGAATAATATATATACTCTTCACAGAAAGGCCCCACACAGTTATTAAATTCTCTACATTCATGTAAAAGGTTGTGTTAAATGGTGAGTTAGAGTGAGGTGTGAACAGTATAAAAGGTTTAAGTATGCCTGTCACTGACACAATTACCCTAAAGTTGGATTTCCTCCCCAAAAAATATCCTATATGTACAGTATTGTTAAAGGAAATGAGCTAAAACAGGAAACATAGAAGTTATCCACAATAAATATTGACCCCCAAAAATTATTGTTCCATCTATCATGTATTGAATGATAAGTCAATATATCTGTGTAATCCCTCAGTCGTCCAGATCTGATCCATAGCAAAAGAAAAATATAAAATCTGTCAACTGGACAAAACGTTGTAGGAGTGAAGACATTTCGCTGCTCATCCAAGCCACTTCTTCTATTCTGGTCAGACACTGGTGGACACTGCCTTATATCTATCTGAAGGGAGGAGCTAACTACACTGAAAATAAAAACACCTATTGTTTACAGTTTCTGTTTGTAGGCTAGGTCTATTGAGCTACCTTAAGTGTGTACTGTACCTGAGTCATACTTAGCATAGTCATTCAAACCCCTAATGATTGATTTAATAATAGGTGTGAAATAATAGGTGTGAAATTACTAATCTGACCAGAACTGAAGAAGCGGTTTGGATGCGCTGCGAAACGTCTTCACTCCTACAAAGTTTTGTCCAGTTGACAGATTTTATATTTTTCTTTTGCTGTAAGTCGATATAGTAATTATCTTGACAGACCTAGGTTAAGTATTATTGTCTGTTGTGATTTCAGAACAGCTCCGTGGACGACCTGCTGAAGCGCCTGCCTGAGGTTCTGGGAGGACTGCACAGTCAGGACAATGTCAAGGCAAGTACCATTCTGAGTTCTGTTTAATGGAGGTTAAGTGTGACTAAGATGGCATATTTAGTTCATCGCAAAGGCCTGTTTACCATTTGTTTATCATGTACTAATCCATGTTATCTATTCTAGTCTGTATAACTTTACACTAGTAGAAGCGAGTATTCTTTAACTCTGTGCTGCCCCAACAAATGCAGCTCTTGCACCCTCTTCTGAGGTTAGTGCATAGTGCATATATTAGTAGTGTGGTTTGACCTGTTTTACACATATAGATTGTACAGTGTTAAGCACAGGTGTACAAAAGTAGTGTGGAAGTCTGGAAAATAAATGATATTGAACCTTTAAGAGAGGTGCATAAAGTAGACTAGTAAGAGTAATGTTACTTTGATATAATATTTCTCAAGTAGAAGTAAAACTGTAGTGACCCAAATAATGACTCAAGTAAGAGTAAAAAGCTATTTGGAGGAACTACTACTTGAATACTGTAAATATATTTAAAATCTGATTTTATGATTTGTAAGTTAATATAATTAAACAGACTAAACATTAAATCATGCACAAATACTGCTATTTCCAAAGAATAGCCACGAAAATATTATCTTTTGTCACTAGACTTACTCAAAGTGGGAAGAGTAACTAAAAGTACTCAAGTAAGAGTACTGTTACTTCTATAAAAATATTACACAAGTAGGAGTAAAAGAACGGAGTTAGAGTAAATGTAACTATGTACTACCCGCCTCTGACCTTTTAAAATGAACTTGTTTGTTAATCCTTTGTTATGCCCTGTCCTTCCATCATTATCCTGTACTAATTAAAATACTTTTCATTCACTTGACCTGATCCCCTTTTGGTTCCTGTGCTCCTCCTCAGGTGTGGTACAATAACAAAGGCTGGCACTCCATGGTGTCCTTTGTGAATGTGCTGAACAACGGCCTTCTTAGAGCCAGCCTGCCCCCAGGCCCTCAGAGGAGCACCCATGGGATCACCGTCTACAACCACCCACTCAACCTGACCAAGGAGCAGCTCACTGAGATGGCCATGTGAGCACCATCACTACACCATTCCACATCACTGAGCACAACTTGTACAAAAGAAGGGCTGCAGCGATTATTCAACTAATTGTGACTAGCAGTGTTGTCATGATATTAAAATTTCAAACTTGATTATGATGCTAAGGAATAGACTCAATACTCAATACCAGTTTGGATACCAAGATGATAATAAAAAACACTCTTTATTTAGACAATGTGAATTTAGACAAATGTGATTTTCCATGTACCATGGCCTTATATCTGTGTAATCCCTCAGTCGTCCATAGGTAGGTTCCATAGTGGTCCATGGTCTAGTCTGTGTGGTCTTACACTTGTTCTGATACAGCTCAGGATTAATGTAAAGTTATCCAGGAAAGGTTAATTTCTGTCCTGTGACTTTTTTAGTATTGATACCTGCTTAAATGAGTATATAGTTTCAATTCTAGTTTCAGTATCACTTAGTATCTGTTTTTCGATACTTTTGACAACCCTAGTGACTAATCAACTATTAAAACATGTTTTTATATTTTAATAACTGTAATCATTAACTGGACTATACAGACTCTAAAACACATACGGAAAGACCTTTTATAACAAAGACAAAGAAATGAATTAACTATTTCAGATTTCCTATATTCAATTTACTTTAATTAAAAATAAATAAATAATAAATATTCACCATTTAGAAATCTTCAGTCACCATATTTCAGCCTTTATGTAGTTAAAATTTATTTAAAAAGTCCCATTGTGCAATAGAAATAATTGTTTGACAAGTCGACTAATTGAAAAATGAATTGCTGACTAGTCAGTGAACTATACAAGAGTTTATACAAGTCTGCAAAAGAGTTACAAAGCAGGGACAAACCTGCTTGTCTCCATGAAAATTTTATTGGAATGTTCCACTGTATGCTATTTAACTTTCCTATCTCCACTGAGAAAAGCAGGTCACACCACCAAGTCAAGTTATAGGTCTGATCTGTGGAGAGGAATACATGTGTTTCAAGGTATTTAGAACAGTTAAAACACCTCTAATTGAACAACTGGCCTAAGCCATACTCTGTAACAGTCCAGACAATGCAATAACATCACCATGGAGACAAGCAGGTGACATGCACCTCACCAGAAAAAAATACTTGGTGCACCTAAAAATCACGATTGCTACAGTTTTTGAAAATTGATCTGCACTGCAAAAAAAAATATATATATTTTTTTTTTATTTAATTTGTGTTCTGGATCATTTCAGGATAATTAATCCTATACATTAAAAAGGTACAGAAATTGTACTTTTTTTTTTTTTTTTTACTTTATTAGCAAATACATTTAATACAACTTATGAAGCAAACATATTTATTTTTAAATCAAAGCTCAATAAATAAAGAAAACAGAATAGTAAATAGTCCACACTACTAAATGAATAGGGCTGAACGAATTGGGCAAAATATCCATTTGCGATTTTAATGACAAGCATTGCACTTGACGTGATTAGATTTGAGATTTATGTTTTAACAATAGGATTCTGTTCGAAGTTCATATTTTAAACACATCCAGAAGAAGAAAAAAAAATGAAAATACGAACTGACAAACCAATATAAGAACCACATTTCAGAACATGTTTGTTCAGATCTAAACTACAGGGTTAGGTTAGAGCAGAGTAAGGCAGGAGCTTTTGTTGTTTGTGGAGGAAATTATGGTTTAAAAATTGCAGCTTTTGCGATTTGCTAATTGGGTCCATTAAAATTACGATTTCGATCTTGCAGCCCTTTTAACTAATTTGATAAATTGAAGCGATCTGAACCCATTCCCTTTGTCTCAGGATGACAACCTCGGTGGATGTCCTGGTGTCCATCTGTGTGATCTTTGCCATGTCCTTTGTCCCGGCCAGTTTTGTCCTCTTCCTCATCGAGGAGAGGGTCAGTAAGGCCAAGCACCTGCAGTTTGTGAGCGGAGTGCAACCTGTGCTCTACTGGCTCGCCAACTTTACCTGGGACATGGTGAGGAGGAGGAGGACTCCCTAACAGAGCGCACCACACGGCCTTCGCATGCACATGTTTACTGTGACACTATGAGATTCAATGGTTTACTTAATTTCTGTGACTAGTTATCTCCTGCGGTTACATTTACTTTAGTACAACTCCTCTCAACAACTACAGATGTAAAAATTGTAAAAAAACCAAAAAAACATAAAAAGTAAAAAAGTCTCAATGTGCTATATATTATAATAGCACTCACACACTATGATATATATTAATGTGATATTTTAGGCAGGCTAATGGTATATTTGAATTTGTATTGTTTCATATTTTTACATTAAAATAGCAGTATTTTATGTTTTGCTTGTACTGAAGCAAAGGATTTGTAGTTCTATCAATGTATGTAGGCACTGGACCATGCAGTCAAATTTTTTATAATTCTTTTAAGTTCAGGTGAATGGCTTTATGTGACACAGAGACCAGAATTCAGATGTTTATAAATGAATAGTGGATGATAAATTGAATGATTTCCAGATAAACTACACGGTCCCAGCCACTATGGTGGTTTTCATCTTTCTGGCCTTCCAGCAGCAGTCCTATGTGTCTGAGACCAACCTGCCAGCCCTCATCCTGCTCCTGCTGTTCTATGGGTAAGACACGCCAGGCTTTTACGACATACTCTAAATATATTATTATCTCTTATTATTTTATCACTAATCTCTGCCAAGACAATAATTTCATCAACAATTCTTTTGAGTAATTGAGTGCTTAAAGGGGACATATTATGTATGTTTATATTATAACAGTGTTCCCATACCATAAGCTCACTCAAAGTTGTATTTCAATCAGTTAAAGGTCCTATATTACGCAAAATTGAGTTATAATGTTGTTACCTCCTCAAAACATACCTGGAGTTGTGTTTTGTTTCATTCACACATGTTTGATTTGAATCTTTATTATTAGCCTGTCTACTTCTCCAACGCTCAAAATGCTCTGTTCCACCTTGTGATGTCATGTAGTGGTAGTTTTGAAGTTAACAGCCACCTTTTACCTTTAGTCAAGTAGAGATGGGCACTCCCAGGGCTGAAATTATTCAGATGATTCAAGTGAAGGTTTATGGAGTTTAAAAACACAGGGGAGTACTTCCTGTATTACCACATCACAAGGTGGAACAGAGTGTTTTCCATTTGAGTGAAGAACTCTAATTACAGTATGCAGGGTTTGTGTGTTAAACATGTGTGAATGAAACAAGACACAACTCCAGGTATGTTTTTGATGAGGAAACAACATTATAATATAGGTCAGAAAATAGCGTAATATGGGCCCTTTAATGCACATTTGAGTAATTCTGTATTGTCCTGTATTCAAGGCTTGAGTGTTTACACCAACCCCCTATCTCTGCCCACTGCTCTGTACTTAGTTGCCATTGTTCAATTGGTGAGTATTGCCTGTAAATGGGTTGACCCTTCACTGAGACCATGCTGCAGTGTGACTAGCGCTGATACAGTACCCTCTCCTGCTGCCGACTACAATTAAACACACACTTAAGCACCTTTAAAAAGCATAATATGTCTCCTTCAGAGGATTCAGCCATAAATTCCAGTAATAAAATGACCTAAATTTGTTGCTCTGTCACAGTGTATAGACCCCTGATGATGTGAGAATAATGGTGTATCTCCCCATACAGGTGGTCCATCACCCCTCTGATGTACCCCGCCTCCTTTGTCTTCAGCGTGCCCAGTACAGCTTACGTCTTCCTCACCTCCATCAACCTCTTCATCGGCATCAATGGTAGCATCGCCACCTTCGTCCTGGAGCTCTTTGTGGACCAGGTACAAAGTCATGTCTATCTTTAGCCAAATAGACCTATTATCCTTTCCTAGAATCCAGAAAACACACTTCTTCAGTATTTTAGGAAGATGTGAATCTGATCACAGGTGAATCTCCCCAAGTTCAGGTGGGTGTGATTGACAGGTGGATTAGCCAATCAGGCACACGCATAGCCCGTCTATATCAAAACAAATATGGCCGCTTACAAGGAAGAAATATCACAGGGTTCTGAAAAACATGGCTGATTTCTGCAGAATCAATAAGTGAAGCACTAAACTCTGTCAAGAGAAATTTTGTTCCCAATAATAGATGTCTTGTCTGTTTCATGTGCGTCCCTGAAATAAACAAATCTCATTGGCCGGTTGTGTTAGGGCCTGGTGCAAGGCGCGATGGAGAGCATGGGGATCAGATTGATATAAAATACAGAGATAACATTCTGGATTTGCCAGGAAACTATTATCCAAATATACCTAAAAACTGGACTAATAGAACAAAAGAACAGTGTGTTTTCTTATAGATCACATGCCTAAATTACGCAATTGATTGAACATGTAAACTTATTTTGCAAAGTACATAGTGCATATATGCTGGCATACTTTTTTATAATGGATTTTCCTCATCATTAGCTTACTCAGTACTTTATTTCTATTGATTCATGTTTTTTTAAGTGATCCTGCATTGTCCTGCATTCGAGGCTTGAGTGCTCAGAAGATTTCCTTGTAACTATGCCTGCATCTTGCCCTGAACTTATTTGCAGTTATTTAGATAATTTAGATTCTGGAGCATGCATATAGGGTTCAGATATGTTACATAGTTATTTTTTTAAAATGTCTAAAATAAAATCTACTGCTTTTTACCATGAAATGTCACTATGAAGAGCTTGTGCCAGCAGCAAAGAATCAGGACCTGTTTTAATTGTGTTCACAGGTTTACAATTAACAAAATGTAAAATTCCAATTTGGTTTAGTGTTTGTCAAACTTTTATTACTTACTATAATTCCATTCTTGTTGTGAATAGTTGTGAAATGATGTTGTCCTGAGTGACATTCCTTTTCTGTGATAAAGTTTATAAATCAGACAAAAAAAAACTGGCAAGATGATTAAAAAGCAGCTCTGATTGCTCTTGTTAAGGCGCCTGATGACAGTGTACCAAACAGTGTACTACGCTGCACATCTGCAGTAACACAGTATATGTTCACAGCATCTGAATGAGGTGAACCGGATCTTGAAGAAGGTCTTCCTGGTCTTCCCTCACTTCTGCCTGGGCCGAGGACTCATTGACATGGCCAAGAACCAGGCCATGGCTGACGCCTTCCACAGACTGGGTATGTGACTTTTTTAGTATCGATACTAGTTTCTAGTTTATAGTATTATATAGTTTCGATACTAGTTTTAGTATTGATTAGACTATAATTATAATTATATTCAGTATTATAAATATATAAATGATTCAGTATAAACCTGATAACTTTGTAGTTCAGACCTCTACAAACATGTTCTGAAATGCATGGGATTCTTGGATTAGTTTAGCTGTTCAGATTTCAGTCTTCTCTTATGTTAATGCTCCTGGACAAATAACAAACATTATATTTGTCATGAAATTTGCAGCTCTATATGAAGTAGATAAGGACTAGGATAGGGCTAAAAGATTAATGTGGTTGTGGGTTACAGGAGCCAAGCCGCGTCTGGACCCTCTGGAGTGGGACTTTGTTGGGAAGAACCTGTTTGCCATGGCTGCTCAGGGAGTCCTCTTCTTCACCTTTACCATCCTGCTGCAGTACAAGTTCTTTCTCCGCTTCAGGTCAGCTCCAGGGCACTGTATTGGTGTAGTACTAAAGAAGCTACTGTATAGTAAGTGCCCAAGTGGTTGTTCAATTCAGAAAACGCAGCATAAAAAGCCACACACATACAGTAGCTCAGGTTCTTGTACAATATGGACATCAGAGCTGAGCAAGTGCAAATGAGGCAAAAAGCAACAGTCGCACAAAGTGCAAAGGCCAAATACAAAACAGAACAATATTAAACAAATATTGTTGTTGTCCTGCCTTATTACACCTCTATGTTTAGGAGTGCAGTGGCAGATGGCATATAGGAATTAGCAGATCAGTTTGTTTCCCTGCTTTGGGCAAGGTAGCGCCTCCCAGAAGGCCAGACTGATATGTGTAGCCCTCTAAACTACATATTTATCAATCTGGGATGACTCTCACTGAAAGCGATTGGAACCAATAATTGGAACGTTCTAGCAAATACTTCATGTTGATTGGTCAAAGTGTCACAACAGCAGAACAAGCTGAAAAATTAAACTTTTGTTAAATTCAGTTGAGAGAAAAGCACAGACATCTTTCCCTCAATAAATGCACAAAGAGCTTCACTCTGCACATTTTTGACAAACTAAATAGTCTGTATTTCTGCTAAAATCAGCTGAAGTACGTCTGTCGTCATCGCTATGTTTGTTTTGGTTTGTTCAGCGCTAGCTTCCGTCCAAACCACAGTGCTGCCCTGTGATTGGTTGGTTTCCGTACCACCCTGGAAGAGTTCGTGAACTCACAACAATCGCAAGAATTTATCTTGCTAGCAAGGCTAGCTATTTTTATCTTTGACTGACAAATAATAAAAACACCAGGCAAAAGAAAAGACTCAATAAAAGAATGAGCAAAAACACATAAGATTGTTTCTGTGGTGTGCAGGCCGTGGTGGTGGTGGGCGGAGGTGGAGCTTCCTCCTCTGGGCTCTGAGGATGAGGATGTGTCCAGGGAGAGGGACAGGGTGAAGGCTGGGAAAGCTCACAGTGACATCCTCAACATGGTGGACCTCAGCAAGGTACTCACTGCACAGCTCAGCTAAGGCCTTCTGTTCAACTGTTTCTGTTTATTTTAAAGTCATTTCAAAGACATCTGTTCTAATAAATAGAGCTACATTTTAAAAGTGCACTATGTAACTTTTCTTGTGGAGGGTCCGTCACCTGCTTGTCTACATAGAGATGTTTTGCTTTGTCTAGGATATTCCACAATATGGCATTAAACTTGCCTGTCTCTATGGAGAGAAGCAGGTGATGCCATCAGGCTAAGTTACCGGTCAGATTTGTCAAGAGGCAGACCCGCTGACAGTCAGAATGTTTTTGAAAGCATTTTTAAGCAATAAAACACCTCTAAAGGAATAAATGCAAGCTAGATAAATGTAATACCATACTGTGGAACCTTTCGAGGCAAAGGTGACTGTCAACTGAACGAAAAGGTTTTGTTTTTTTCTTCTTTTATTATGGCTCATACCTGAATGACTGAGGGATTACACAGACATCTTTCAGGGTAAATTAATAACATCTCCATGGAGACAAGTTGGTGATGTACCCTCTGAAAATATTTTAAAATGTGCATAGGTGTCCAAAAATATTTAAAAATCTATAAAAAGCATATGTCTCAGTTATGGCATGCTTTTTTATTTTGAGTTTATTTAAAAATTTCCCTTCATTGTACTTTGCATTTTTAAAATCATTGTCTTTTATAATTAATATCAATCTCAATCTAATTAATCTCTTTTGCAGGTGTATAAAATAGGTAAGAAGCCTGCAGTGGACCGCCTGTGCTTGGGCATCCCCCGTGGTGAGGTAAGACTTGTGTACAGTATTTAAAGTACTTCAAGTGTGCTCCCTGCTAAGCCTCTGCTCCTCAGTGCTTCGGCCTGCTGGGGGTCAACGGAGCAGGGAAGACCTCAACTTTCAGGATGCTGACCGGAGACACACCCATCACTTTTGGAGAGGCCTTCCTCAACCAGCACAGGTATGAACACCCACAGCATCAGCACAGGTATGAACACCCACAGCATCAGCACAGGTATGAACACCCACAGCAGTCAACACAGGTGTGAAAGCCCACAGCAGTCAGCACAGGTATGAACACCCACAGCATCAGCACAGGTATGAACATCCACAGCATCAGCACAGGTATGAACACCCACAGCATCAGCACAGGTATGAACACCCACAGCATCAGCACAGGTATGAACACCCACAGCATCAGCACAGGTATGAACACCCACAGCATCAGCACAGGTATGAACACCCACAGCATCAGCACAGGTATGAACACCCACAGCATCAGCACAGGTATGAACACCCACAGCATCAGCACAGGTATGAACACCCACAGCATCAGCACAGGTATGAACACCCACAGCATCAGCACAGGTATGAACACCCACAGCATCAGCACAGGTATGAACACCCACAGCATCAGCACAGGTATGAACACCCACAGCATCAGCACAGGTATGAACGCTCACAGCATCAGCACATCTTGCAAGAATGTGCACACGAGAAAAAATATCTTGTGAGATACATTTGGATTGGACAAAAAAGGATTAAGTGCTGGTGAGTTACATTTTTTGAGAAGTTGTAGTTCCTAATCATTTTTCGCATAAACTTTGCGTTGTAAACAAATATTAACACTATGTGGTAACAAGCACATAATTTCAGTCCAGAAAATGTTCTGAGATTAATCTAATGTTTTTACAGCACAGTTTATAGTTGACATGCACATGTAAATACAATAGAAAAGTATATGAGAATCTTTAAGCCCTGATGTGATGTTGACAAAACAATCTTTAGTCACTGGTCTAAAAAGCCAGAGCATTTTAGACCAGACTAAAGATTGTTTAGTCATGAGTTAAATTGTGCACCAGTATTTGATGTATTTATTTGACATCTGTACCAGTCGGTGTCTGTCAGATATGCTCATGTCCCTGTGATGTTCTGTGCTCTGTGTACATGTGACGTGCTGTCCCTCCAGTGTGCAGAATGAGATGGAGCGTGTGCACCAGCTGATGGGCTACTGTCCCCAGTTTGATGCCATCAGTGACCTTCTGACCGGGCGAGAGCACCTGGAGCTGTACGCCCGGCTCAGGGGGGTGCAGGAGGAGCATGTGCCCAAGGTGAGCGAAAGGTTAGCTTTCACATGGACAAACTAGAAAGAACAAACTACTCTTCTCCTTTCTTCTGGTGCTCCTACCTGTCCCTGCTCCTGTCTGGCCTCCTGCCCATGGTCCTGTCACTGCTCTTCTCCCTGCTCCTGTCATTGGTACCTGACCATGCTCCTGTCTGTCCTTCTGTCCCTTCACTTCTCCCTGCTGTATTCTGTGCTCCTGTCCTTGCTCCTTTCTGTGTCCCTGCTTCTTTCGGTGCCCCTGTCCCTTCTCCTGTGCATGCACCTGTCACTACTACCTATCCATGCTTCCGTCCATGCTCCTCTCCCTGCTCATGTCACTGATACCTGTCACTGCTTCTGTCTGTCTGTGTGCAGGTAGCAGAGTGGGGCATCAGGAAGCTGGGCCTGCTGCAGTATTCTGAGCGAGAGGCAGGGGGCTACAGTGGGGGCAACAAGAGGAAACTGTCCACCGCCATCGCTCTCATCGGTTCTCCTCCGGTCATATTTCTGGTGGGGAGACTCATAATACTGTGTATGAGACAGTCAACCTGAGGGCAGAACATGCATGAGTAGTTGTGTATTGTGTTTGCGTCTTTTGTATATCAAACATGCACAGTGATCTGCACTCCATTTTACCATTTCTGACACTAACCATTTTTGATTGTGCCACAATTGTGACATTTAAGGGTGAAGCCTAGACTCTAGTGGAGGAGCCTCGACACTAAGGGTGGAGCCTCAGCTCTAGGGGAGGAGCCTTGACACTCAGGAGGAGCCTAGACACTCGGGAGGAGCCTAGACATGGGGTGGAGACTAGACACTGGGGGAGAAGCCCAGACACTGGAGGTGGATCTTAAGACACTGGGGGTGGAGCCTAGACATGGGGAGGAGCTGAGAAACTGGAGGTGAATCTTAGACACTGGTGGTCGAGCCTAGACTCTAGGGTGGTGAGCGATGAACCCTGAGGAGAGATGATGCCACTGAGGAGGAGATGGGGATGAGGAGGTTTACAAGAAAACCTGAGTGGAGATGAGAGGAAGCTTCTTTTACATGGTTTGCAGAGCTGTGAGGGAGTGGACTGATGTGACGAGGCTCGAAGCAGTCTGAACTTTTGCCATAATTACAGTTCTAGTCCAGATCTGACCTCCTTTCCCCCCTCACTAGGATGAGCCCACCACAGGGATGGACCCCAAGGCCAAGAGGTTCCTGTGGAACTGCATCCTGAGTGTCACCAAAGAGGGACGAGCTGTGGTGCTGACCTCACACAGGTAGGGGGCGCTCTGCTCTTCGGTTCCCCTGTGTATCACAGTGTTGATTTGTGTCCATGTGCTGTGTGTGTTTAGTATGGAGGAGTGTGAGGCTTTGTGCTCTAGGATGGCCATCATGGTCAACGGGCGCTTTCAGTGTCTGGGCTCCGTGCAGCATCTGAAGAACAGGTGAGTGCTCTGCTCTCAAAGTACTGCTCTCAAAGTACTGCTCTCAAAATACTGCTCTGTGAGTAATGCACCAGGCAGTGAATTTAAGATTATTCAGGTCATTGATAGGGATGTAACGACATCCAAATCTCACGGTACAATATCATTTCGGTATGAACCTCATGCTACGGTATTTATTGCAATATTGTGGGAATGCTCACGGTATTAAAGAAGGGCTCACGATATTGGGCTTATGTTTACAATAATAAGCATAACAGCCATATTAACCATTTGTAATTTGTCTTCATTTATCAATGATACCTTTTCTAAAGTGCAAAATACCAATTTTAAAACTGTGCACTAAAGTCTGGTTTATTTTTTGTCAACATCAGAAAACATAAGTGAATCACTGGCTGTGTTCTGCAGCATACCTTGTGCTGTTATATTGCAGCGCTGTTGCTCTGAAATGTTTTAGCCTGGACTGTACTTTATTTTTGATGAATTTGTGAAACTTTTCTCAGTGTCATTTTGCCAGGTGAGTCCTCTTGATGCTTGTATTTCCCGAAGATACATAACACTATGTCTCAGCAGAGCTAACACTACTACTACATTGTTGTTCGTCTGTCTCCTTTTCTCCTCCTTGTGGTTTAGGCAAAACCAAAATACATCTAGAACTTAAAAGCAGCGGGGGCATGCAGGGTCTCTGCTCTGCTTTCCTCTTTATCCATTCTCCCTTCTTTTCAAACACCACCATTTGCATGTTGCTGTGTTGTTGTTAACATGACTGTGGAAAGCATGTGATCCTCTTGACTCAAACAGCGGATCTGACGGGTGACTTCGCAGTATCACCAATATCGTTACATTCCCGGTAATTGATAATCCTAATTATCTTCGTCATAATATAGTGGTGAGCATGGGTGGAAAGTAACTAACAAATACTCAAATACAATATATCTGAGTAGATTTTTGGGTAGTTGTTATTTTAGTCGATTTTTTATCTTGTGTCATTCTAGTATGTAATTAGTTACATTTAAAACCATGAGAGTAAGCAGTAGTCCCAGTCCATGACTCACCTCTCTCATCTCTGTCTCTGCCCCTCTCTCTCTGTAAACATCGCCTCCTCTGATTGATCAGAGTACAACTAATATGCGGATTGTAGTTTAAAACAGCTTAATTCAACTTTAAATCATTAATTATGTTAAGAATATGTTAATTATTTATGTTAATGTTTTGTATAAACCCACACTTCTTTGTATAAAAGAATGCTTCCAAAATTGCCTAAAAAAGTAACTTGTAACTAAAAAAGTAACTTGCCTAAAAAAGTAACTTGTAACTAACTAGCCCTTTAGTCCTCCAGACCCCACCCCTCCTCCCCCCTCAACCCTTTAGTCCTCCAG
>KN485927.1:19406-32867 GCA_000787095.1 Periophthalmodon schlosseri
CTGTCTCTCTTCCTCTTCCCCCCGTCTCTCGCTCCCTGTCAAACCACATCCACATTAGCCTGGATGATTGGTCAATTCTTGTTAAATGCGAAGAGTTCCCTTACAGCTTTACTTTTATGCACAGTGCGCCCTGTTCCAAACACAGAAAAAGTAGTTAAGGCCACAGCGCATTGGAAAAAGTATCAGGCAACTTCATTTTCTGCATTAGCCAGGCCAGGCACTACGCAGCCATCCTCATCAAAGCCAGCGGGGCGACCAGGAGAAGAGGGGGAAGTCGTGTCTTTCCCGTTGCTTCTCGGATTAGAAAGAACAGAAAAGATCCTTGTCCCAAATCAAACTATTTCCCGTGCGTGTTCTGGCTTCTCTTTTGTTTAGTCAGATCATAGAGCCCATACTCACTGATGTCGTTGGTCCATTGATCTGGCCTTCTCAGAGTCACCAGGAGCACAAAGCACATCTTAAACTTCAGCCATAAACTGGAGATGGAGCTAGTTTCAGCTCAGGATTTTAGGATAAGCCTGAACTTGTAAAGCGACTTTGATGGAATACCCCCTTTATATGTAGAATACATAGGTCCGTCAGATTTGTGTCTCATGTCTTCCTAAACTGGCTTGTGTGCCTTCATGGGAAAAAAAAAAAAAAAAAAAAAATTTTTAATTAAAAAATTTTTTTTTTTTCAATTGCCTTCATGGTAAAAAAAAAAAAAAAAAAGAATTTGAAGTTATAACTGATTGTATTGTCAAGAAGGTCTGTTTAGTGCTGCTGTCTTTTTAAAAGATTATAATAGATTTTTCATGGTTTATTTATTTATTTGCCATTGTTTTGTCTTTGTTTTGTTTGTTTTTTATTGTGTCATGTGCAGTAGTTGCATACAGTGCCCCCCATTCATATCCCAGGCCATGACTAACATAAGTGAAAAACAATGAAAAAATGTCACTTAACCAACAACTGAAAAATGAATTTGGAATAAAAGTTAATAATTTGAATAAATAATTGTGCAAAAATATAATTAGCATCTATACCAGTTAAATAAATAAAAATGCCATGTACTATGCTTGTATACTCATAGTCCTGGTATAGTCTCAGTGTAGAGATCGGTTACTCCTAGTTTAGTCCTGGTTTAATCCTGGTTTAATCCTGGTTTAGTCCTGGTTTAATCCTGGTTTAGTCCTGGTTCAGTAGTTAGGAGGTTAGTAATTTGTGGAGGGCTCTGTATGTAGGCCTATTGTATTTTTCTGTTCTGTTTTGTGGGTTTTTTTTCTGTTTCCTGTCCCATTTCTTTTCTACAGGAGTCTTGTCATATGGCAGTTCACTGTTGGACTGTCAGAAGCACTTTAAAGTACTGCTTTATATCTGTTACATGAGAAAATTATGGTGAAAGTTACTGTAATTTAAGTTGCTTTAATCATATTTATGTAGATATCTATTATTTAACTCATTTAACGATTGTCTCATTTATTCCTGTGCTGAAACCTTTTTTTTTTATCTGATCTATTTATTTTAAAAGAACTGTGTTGGTGCATAGACTATTATGATATTTATATTTTTTATTATATTTTTTGGAATTCTAAAACAAATATTGAAAGTTAGTTAAGTCAGTCCAAAGTTAGTCAGTTTTGCTGCTGTGAGGTGCTGCATGAGATGGAGTATTGTCTGCTGAAACTATGACTATGCTGGATGTGTTATGAGTACTGTTTGTCTGAATGTAATGTCTTTTTAAATGAAATATTTATCAAATTTGAAAATAAATCCTATAAAAATCCGACTATGTCCACAATGTACTCATGCTTTTTAGCTTTTACAGGCAAAGGCAAATGCTCAAAAATGTTTGAGCCTTTGCCACCTAAATATACCAGTCAAAAGTTTGGGCACCATCTCATTCAATGTTTTTGCCAAAACGTTATCTCATCGGCCATCGTGTGCTATGCAGTTTTTTTGTTTTGTTTTTTGATGTTGCTGACATGCAGCCTACAGAAGGTCAGAGATTGTCTATATGCACGATGCGCACGCTGATATTCAATACATACATTAGTAACGGACGTATAAGAATTTAAGCATTAATTTTGTTGCTATAACATGTTAAATTTAAATAAATGAACAAATATGCACTTAAAAATGTGAACAGAACATTTATGGGTCGTACTTTGAAAAAAAAGCGAAATAATTTACAGCCGAAGCAATCGGATCACGATAATTTAGTAAAAAAGTTGCTGTTTGATGGACTGGAGTTGGTAAAGTGTTTAATAGACTTGACCAACTCCTGTTCTGCAAGAATTTGGACCAATGCTTTGGACAGGTAACTAATTCGTAAACTACTCCGAGTGATACATCTTCTTTTCTCTCATCTTTGGCGCTGCTGCTATTTTTGCGCCGCCCTCTTCTCCTGTCAGGCAGCTAGGGGCTACAGCTAGCTCCAAACTCACCTCTAAACGGTTTAAACCCCCCTTTCTCCGTTTTTATCCAAAGATCCAGCCTAGCGGACCACCCCACGTCCTTTCCCCGGAGAAGATGGTCGTTCTGACGGATAACTATGAAGATCAGGACTATATGTGAGTCAATGTTACGGATCCAAAATGTTAGCATTTCAGTTAGCCGCAAGGAGCTAACTTTGGTTTAAAGCGACTCATAGGGAGAGTATCCAACGATCGTAAGCATAAATGATTTCAATGTAAAGTTCAGATGGCTAACTGTATATTTACGATCGCTAATAGATGGATTTTAAAGGCAATGTTTGTTATTGCATCAGCTGTAGTTGTTTACATTGTCACCTGTCCCTCTGCAAAGTATTACTCTCCCTTCTCCATTTCGGTTTTCTTCGTTAGACTTTAGACAGACTTCATTGATTTGCAAAAAACAAGCAGCTCATAACACATAGCAAAATGTACTTAAGTCATAAATTCATTAAAATAAGTATAACAGGATTGGATAATGCATTGTAATCGTGTGAACGGGGGAGCCTTTGACACAGATACAGAGAAGGAGGTTATCTGGTTCAGAAAGGTGACAGTTGTTGTATCACTTAATGGGTCTCTAAGAGGTGTTACCCAAATTATGTTTTGGTAGGCTGAAGGACTACTTACGATTATATTAGGGCTGCAAGATTAATCGCAATCGAATCAAAATCAGAATTAGAATGGAAGCAAATTGTAAAGGCTGCAGTTTTTGAAGTCCCATAATTTCCTTCACAAACAACAAAATATCCTGCCGTATTCTGCATAAAAACTGCTAACCCTGTAGTTTAGATCTGTACAAACATGTTTTGAAATGTGATTCTCGAATTAGTCGTTGTAACTTCTTTTGGACCTGTTTAAAATGTGAATTTTGAACTTATGAATCCTATTTTCAAACATAAATGGCAAATATAATCACAATGCTTCTTGGAAAAATTGCAGCTCCGTATTTTTCCCAAATTGTTCAGCCCTATATTATATTTTCAGGCCCATATGTACTTTCTGTTATTTGTAATAATGTTCCAGATTTTTGAGTAGTGAAAAATAAAATCTACACATCATTACAGAGAATTTATTAACAAAAAACAAAAATGTTCCTGCTTTTTAACAGCAAATCCTGTTATCCTAAACTAGGGGATCTTGTGTGATATCTCAAAGTGTGTGTTTATTGTGTTTTGGAGAATTGGTCCCAGTAAGACATTACAAGGAGGAGAAGGAACCAGGCTGCAAAGGGTTGCAGTAGTACATGTACCACCAGCGCTCAGGCTCGGGCTAAAAATGGCACTAGATAACACACACACACATGCATGCACCCACACACGTACATAAGGAGAGAGAGTATCCTACTGACCTACTTTTGTATCTGCTGCTGTTGTTGTTTGGTGGCTCTGATGCTACAGTCACGTTTCACAGAAAATGGAAGGTTATTCATGAAAAATGCGTAAGGGACATTTAATAACAGTCTGGCAGTACTGCACATGTGTGGCAATCGGTAGAGATCAACCAATATGAGTGATTTTTAGACACCTGCAGCTGTGTTTCGCCACAAACCTGTTTTGTTCTGTCATCGCACTTAAGTGTTCAAACAAAGCATAGCTGTAGACCTGTCACGATAACAAATTGTAAGGTATGATATATTGCTGAAGAAAATACGGACTATAACAATAATATTGAATTCCATTATGCCAGACGCACGATAACCCTAAAGCAGAATTTCCCCCAAAAACTACTGTCTGTACTGTCTGGGGCTGCAACAGTTAATCAAGTAACCATGACTAGTTTATTATAAAAAATATGCCTGACCTACCATAAACCCAATGTTACTACGAAGGTATTTTTTGTAAGAAAGTATACATGAAGTGGGTTAACACTCAAATGTAGTGTTATGTAGCAGAATGTGGTGTAATAGATTTCCAGTATTTTTGAAACACAAATTAGGGCTGCCCAATATGAGGAAAAAGATGCAATATTTGGTAACTATGTTTTGTATTGCGATGATGATATTATTGCAATATTTTGATATACTTTTTGGCACAATAAGTTCAGTTAAATCTTTTTTAAAAATGCACATGCCTTCATATACTAGTCAAGCTAGGTGAATAAAAATTTTGGAGACTAAACCAAGACCTACCCAAGTCTAATGTAGGACTTAATAAGGAAAATCATGAATACAGTTTACCTTTTTGTCCATTTTACTTTCCAAAACAGTACATTTGAAAATCTTTGTGTTGTTGCGCTATTTGTATTTCCTTGTCAGCCACATATGCAGTATCTATATTTTCACTATTTATTGTGCAGCCCCAATTCATAGTATTTTTGACCCTATAAATAAAGATGTTGGATTAAAACTTTTGAAGATCAGGCCTGACCCGTGCGTTCTCTGACATGTATTCTTCCGTTGTTGCAGCCTGATGCCTGAGGAGCGTAAATCTGTCTCCCTGCCCTGCTCTCCAGCCAAACGAGTGTCCCCCAAAAAGAAAAAGTTCTACATCAACCAAGCCATCCGCAACTCAGACCTCATCCAACGTGCCAAGGGCAAGAAGAGCCAGCGGCGGCAGGAGAACAGTGAGTTTGGCTGGGTCAAGGCCTGGTGCAGTCTTCCTGGTCTAACATGATTCTTGTTGTGCTTGTTTCAGCGCGCTTCCTGGCTAACCTCCTGGAGAAAGAAGAATGCTGTTTGGATGATCTGGAGCTGGGGAGTAATCCGGCCATTCCCACCATTTTCACCGAGGCCTGCATCAATGGGAACTATGCAGAGGTTAGGCAACAGGTGGCGCACACAAGCTGGGATAACCAAACCTACTCTGTGCCTGTGTGATTACTGGGACTTTAAGAATGCACTTTGCAATACTTGGCTTTTTAGCTTTTGTTTTATACAGATCAATACTAGAGCTTGTATCCACTGTACAGATAAAGTACTGGCACTTACAGTATGGATTTTGGAAGATGATATGCACTCTAACATTACCCATTTGTGCAATTTAGTGCCACTGGAGCATCAGAGCTCAGCTCAGATTTGTTTCAGTACTAGAATTGCACTGGATATTATTGGTACTATGACCTAAAGTGCTGCATCACTAGGTCTAACTCTTCACCTTTAGCTGCTGTTCTTAGCAATTTAAACTATGTCCCAGTATTCCCTGTGCCTTATTTGTATGTAGAGATCAAGGCAGTTTCCTTTAAGGCTCTTTTTTGCTCTGCTTTCGTATTTAAACATATTTGTGTGTTCCAAGTAAGGTTGCAAAAAGTTAGAAATGTTCCATGGGAATTATCAGGAATGTATGAGAATTAACAGGAATTAATAGGACTACATATGGGAATTAACGGGTAATGAATCCCTCTGAAGTTTGTTTCTTTAGTAAGAGTGATGCACAGAAGCAAACAAACCTTAATTTATGCAAATAAATTAAAATATTTGTGTTTCACCATCACAGTCAAGAGAGTAACAGCTTCAAAAAAGTTGTCATTGCCAGATATGACCACTGGGGTTTGGTGTGGAAGATGTTTTGGGTGTCAAATCAGATCAGGTAGATTTGATTTGAGTGTCTCAAGTGTATATAACATGCTGCTCTTGTCTCAAACATTCTCAAACTAATGAAGCTCAGTCATATCTGAGCACATTACCAAATTTACAAAACTACAAAATCACTATGACTTTCCACCATTTTTTATTTCTGAAAATTCCAACATTTTTCGAAATTTTCTGTGAATTTTCCATCCATTTGCAGCTCTAGTTCTGTATTTATACTTCCTAACGTTTCTAATGTCGAGGCTGTGTTCTCTTGAACAATCACCAGTTGGCTCACAACGTCAATTAGAGAGTTGACCAAAACAGAAAGTGCCCATGGCAGTTTTTAGATCACATTTGTTGGAAAAGAGCCAAGATAACAAGGTGAGAGAAGGTTTTATTTGTTTTGCATCTTGTTCTAGTCACTACTGTTGCCAGAGGTCAGCGCATGTACAGCTCCGTTGCTAAGATTCCACATATTCTGAGGAGATGGACCAAATGACGGACAGAGCAATGCATATCTATCCATATCTGTATGCGTTTCAAATGGAGCAGAAATGAGCCTTTAGTTGTTTATTTAAATTCTATCCATCGGTTTCAGAGTGCTAAAAAAACATTGCCATAGCAATTATCAATTTAAAGCAAAATATCCTAACTTTTGAATGGTAAAAAGTCTGCTATATGTTGCCTATAACATGAAACTGACAGCTATAAATACAAAATGCGTATTGTGTCTAAGAGTAGTTTAAATTTCTGAAACAATATAAAGCACATAGTCTTCTAGTCAATCAGGTGAAGAGGCTGTCTCCCTGATGTTTGTGTCTCTTCTTGTGTACACGTGTGTCTGTGTGTGTGCATGTATGTGCAGCACTGGAGCAACTTCATGAAGTGCTCTGGAGAGGAGCAGGAGCAGCTGCTGGGGCTGCTGGAGCAGGAGCAGGCCCAGAGGAGGAGTGGAGGAAGACTGCTCCGGGACCACAGGAACGGTGAGTTCTGCTGCCCTCTCTTTGCTGTGAGCGAGGTCTGCTGCCCCCTCTGTGCTTTGAGTGAGGTCTGCTGTGACTGAGGTCTGCTGTCCTCTTTGTGCTGTGACTGAGGTCTGCTGCCCTCTCCTCTGTGCTATGAATGAGGTCTGCCAACCCCCCTCTGCTGCCCCCTCTGTGTTGTGAGTGAGGTCTGCTACCCTCTCTGTGCTGTGAGTGAGGTCTGCTGCCCCCTCTGTGCTGTTAGTGAGGTCTGCTGCCATCTCTGCTGTGAGTAGGGTCTGCTGTCCACTCTTTGGTCTGAATGAGTTCTGATGGTCTTTTTGACCCCACAGTGAACCCTGCCTTCAGTGCTCATGACTGCTTCCAGAGGATCGACCGCAGGCTCCGGGCTACACTCAGGAAGAGACAGGTCCCTATTGTAAGTCACACCTCTTTATTCACCATATCCATCTTAATGCTGGTTTCTTTAACAGTTAGCTGCGGCACCATTCCTCCTCCACCATACCATTCCCAACTGTTCAGTTTGTCTTGCTTTTTTCAATCAGTCAATCAATAGAACTTTTTTTTGTCCAAGGGGCAATTTAAGCACACTGAGCAGTAAAATGCAATAAGAGAAAGCTCAAACAAAAGTCTCAGCACCTCAACAGGTAGGGTCATCAGATCCAGTGTGAGGGCAGGGTGACAAAAGTGCCGCTCCTCTGTGTCCTGCAGCATCACAGCAGCCTCCAGGGGGAGCCAGGTGAACTCTGAAGACACAACAGGAAAGCCTCTTCTAATGCTGCGTTCAGACTTGCGTCAAAATCGCATTAGACGCCTCTAGACTGGACACGTTTGCATTTGATGGCAAACTTGACGCGCATCCAGGGTGTCCGTTGCGGCCTGCGAGTGCCTTTTGGATGTTTTGTTTTCCCTGTCTCTTTGTGAATGATGGCAGACCAGGTTGAGAGAGTGGCTTTAGTGTCTTTATTACGTAAAACCCATCAACGGAGGCGATCAGATCAGCAGCAGTGTGTCTGGGTCCATGACATAATTCAGAGGTGTTAGAGTTTGGCAAGTTTCATCACGGGTCTTTCTCTTTCACATGTAAACTCAACGCCCCTGACAGTCTGAACACAGTACAAGCGTCTCTTACAGTTCAGGTATATCTTAAAATTAGGGTTTAGGTTAAGGTAGTGACTATGGTTAAGGTTTAGATCAGTCTCCAGGAAATGAATGGAAGTCCATGGAATGTCCTCAAGAAGCATGGAAACCCAACATGTGTGTATGTTTCAGGGGACAGTGGAGGTGCTGGAGGAGAAGCTGCTGAGCTTCTTCAACGCTCAACCAACCTCCGTCTACACCACCAGCCTCTCCAGCAGGTAGCCTACACCACCTCCATATGTTTACGCTAGCTTCTCCAGTAGATAGACCGCACCACCTAATATATACTGTTTACACCAGCCACTCCAGCACATAGACTGCACCACCTCTATACTGTTTACCCTAGCCTCTCCAGCAGGTAGACCACATCACCTTTTTATATATTTACACCACCAGCCTCACTAGCACATAGACCGCACCACCTCTATATACTGTTTACACCAGCCTCTCTAGCATGTAGACCGCACCACCTTGATAGTTTTTTTATATGTAGATTACTTCAGCTTGTGGTGGTATTTTAACAGTTATTATGCCAAAAAATGCCTCAAAATTAGCTTTAGTGTTAGCACCGAGCAGGACTAAGCAGCTGCTTAGGGCCTTGAGGCCACCAGGGGGCCCTCAATACCCCATACATTTATATTGAAAATGATAATTGTAATGTTTTTTGGGGTGGGTGTTTAGTAGTAGCCTAAGTATCTTTAAAATGATGCAATGTGTTTTGTTTCCATAAGTTAAATATCTGTTGCCAAGTTGTAGTTGTTTTTGAGTCAGGCATAAGTGTGTTTACACTGGTGAAGGGCCCCTTCCCTCGAGATGCACAGAGGCAGTGGAGGTACATTTGAATGGGTGTTTTACAAGTTAGATAAACTAACTTTTAGTCTAACTACTGGACAATGCATCTAGAGCCCCGGTGGAAGATAGTTTGGGATGCACCAATGATCATCTGTCATGTGAGTGTAGGCCCTGCATTGACTATGGCAGAAATATCTCTTTATCACATCTGCTGGATGAGTGAACGACCCGTGAACGATTCAGAGCATTCATAGAAGTTATAGTTATATAAGTTATATATGCGCATTTACTCAAAATGTCCACTAATTATTTATGCAAATGCATGTTGCGTAACTTGACTCTGCATTCAGAGCCTACAATAAACATCTAAATAATGTGATCCTAAAATCAAACACTGATCATGACTCATGATGAGCCCATTATCTAAGATAGGTAGTCTGTGGGCTTGTAAGAAAGCAATATCCTTTGGTTGAAGTATGTTTAGTCTATGTAATACATAGGCCTATATAACATATGGCCACAGTCACTAGTTTGTACTTCTCAGAGTAGTTTTCAGACCCCATACTTTTACAGTGGGAAGAGTAACCGAAGCATTTACTGAACAGTAAGTCTACGGTGACAAAACTTTGTTGACAATATGAAATGATTTGAACATTTGTGTTTCTTGCACCTTCAGGTATAATTAAGTTTTTTCTTTTTTTTGTGGACTATTCTTTGAAGATTTTGTGCATTTAATGTTTTGCCCATCCAATTACATTAACAACAAATTATACATCTGATGTTATTTCCAGACAGTTTCTCTTATGCTACTTTTACTTGAGTAATTTTTTTACATTTTTTAAATAATATTATTTAAAGTAAGGGTGCCCGTATTTGAGTTCAACTTTCTCCTAGTTTACCAAATTCTATAACATAAAGAAACTGATAAATGTAAGCCCACTTTAGCCAACTAGAACACTTTAGAATGTACCAGAATTAGGAAAAAATGTCAAGAATTAAAAAACCCTCCTCCTGTTTGTATATTGTTCTTTTGGATGTTGCTGTCGTGGGCTTCTGGAATTTCTGATTTTTATGTCTGATTTTTATAACTGGTTGAGATGAGAACTATGTTGTCTTAATTTTGTTGAATGTGAATCCTCAATAGCTGAGCCCAGGCGATTACATGGCAGTGAAGTGCCGAGGGCCCCTCAAGGCTGGGGCCAATCTTCACACAGAGACACAAATGATGTGTGTCTACCTTTCTAAACACAGTGAACTTTTCACCAAATTTTTAAAGTGTTATCAGTGACATCCACTCACTCTCCACTGCATATTTATTCATTTTAGTCCAACTCAGGAAAAACTCAGAGCTATTGAACAGGAAGTGGAGATGTTAACAGTGGCTATGGTTTCATGCACACTCTAAATCAGATTATTATCAGTTTTTGGGTTTTTTTTTCTTTGTTTTTTTTTTTTTTTTTTTTGATTTAAAACCTATTAAAATGACTTGTAAGACAGAATTATCAAAATTCTTTCTGATCATGGGCCCTCTGATTACTCACATCAGATGTTGTGGTGTACATTTCATTTAAATAATATTAAAGATTCTGAAATCTGATTCTGGTTTGCATGTGAACATAGCCACTGAGCTAGCCGGGTGCTGTTGTGCACAGAGCCAATTGTAGCTATCCTTCCTGAACCTTTTCTACTTGTACACGTAATGATACACCATAGGAATATTAGATTGGCTCATGAGTGCACTAATAAACCACTTTCAGATTAGATTAGTGTTAATCTGTGGAAAGAAAGTACACAGTAATGTATTGTATGAAGGACACTGGATATCTGTGTTGAATAAGAGCCAATGTTCTGTGCGTGTGCGTGTGCGTGTGCGTGTGCGTGTGCGTGTGCGCAGGCACACGTGTGTCTGCTGAATGAGAGGACATATTCTAATGTGTGTATTATCTCTGTGTCTGTAGCTTTGAGCGCCTGCTGCTCCATGCTGTGTGCCAGTACATGGACCTGGTCTCTCTCAGTAAGTGCCTCCACACTACACCCATGCTATCAATCTATCTATCTTTTCTTCCGCTTATGTGGGGCTGGGTCGCGGGGGCAGCAGTCTATGCAGGGACTCCCAGACTTCCCTCACCCCCTTTCTTCAGGGGTGGTGTTAGGCACCCGAGAGGCGGAATCCAGAACAGGTGTCCGAGCCACCTCGGCTGACTCCTCTCGATATGGAGGAGCAGCGGCTCTACTCCAAGCTCCTCCCATGTGACTGACCTCATCACTGGTACTCTAATGGAGTGCCCAGCCACCCTGCGGAGGAATTTCAGCCACTTGTATCTGTGATCTTGTCCTGCAAACACAGCTCCTGCCCCAGTTACAGGAACCTTAGCAAAGGGCCCCAAACCCCATACTCCCAGAGCACCCCCCCCAAATGACACCACGAGGGACACTGTTGAATGCCTTCTCTAGATCCACAAAGCACATGTGGGCTGGTTAGGCAAACTCCTATGAACCCTCAAGCACCTGATGGAGAGTATAGAGCTGATCCAGTGTTCAGTGACTGATGAAAACCACAACATTCAGAGACTTCAGATTCTCATCCACCCACGGAGCCTTGCCACCGAGGAGCTTGCCAACCATCTCAGTAACTTCAGCCAGGGTGATGGATGAGTCCGCCTCCAAGTCCTCAGTCCCTGCCTCCTCCTGGGAAGATGTGACGGTGGGATTGAGGAGATCCTCAAAGTATTCCTTCCACTGTCCGACAACATCCCCAGACCAGATCAACAGTTCTCCACCTGCACTGTAAACAGTGTTGGTGAAGCACTGCTTCCCCCTCCTGAGGCCTTGGACGGTTTGCCAGAATTTCCTTGAGACCGACTTCTATGGCCTTCCCAAACTCCTCCCAAGCCAGAGTTTTTGCCTCTGTAACCACTCTAGCTGCAGCATGCTTGGCCTGTCGGTACCTGTCAACTGCATCAGTAGTCACACAAGTCAACAAGTCTCGATAGGACTCCTTCAGCCTGACGACATCCCTTACTTCCACTGTCCACCACTGGTTTCAAGGGTTGCCGCCGCGGCAAGCCCCACAGGCCTTATGACCACAGCTTTGAGTGGCCGCATCGACAATATAGGCCGACAACATGGTCCATTCTGACTCCAAGCTCTCCCGAACGTGTGAATTGAAGACCCCCCTGACAGAGGGCTTCGCCAGACGTTCCCTGTTGGGCTTCCTCCCCCACCAGCGGACCCCACTCCTCACCAGGTGGTGATTGGTTGACAGCTCTGCCCCTTTCATCACCAAGTGTCCAAGACACATGGCTGAAGGTCAGATGACACAACAAGAAAGCTGATGATCAACCTCCGACCTAGGGTGTCCTGGTGCCACGCGCACTGATGGATGCCCTTGTGCACTGTCTACTACCCCTCCCAGGGACCCCAAGAAGGCCGGGTACTCCGCACTTCTCATCGGCCCATAGGCCAACACAACAGTGAGAGACATGTCCCCGACCCGAAGGTGCAGGCAGCCGACCCTCTCGTTCACTAGGGTGATCCTCATGTACATAGGTTTTTGACTATTTCATCTCCTCCCTGTATGAAAATGTGTTAAGTTGTAAAGGTAGCACTTTTCCTGTTTAGATGTTTTCCTAATTGGCCGAGCCTCTTGGAGCCTCTTCTCAAAACCTAGTTCAGATGAATACTTTTGAATTTTTTTATTACTGTGGATTGGAACACTCCTGGATTACTGAGGGAGATAACAATAGTTATCTAACTTAAAGGCAGACCTATAATGCAAAATTGACTTTTCAGAGCTTTTAACCATGTTATAGTTATTTCCCTTCTCATTTACCCTCTCGAAATTGTATTTGGAGTGATTTGTGCATGTTTGAGCAATCGCTTAATTGCTTATTTTCAAGACACCAAATTGCTGATCAACATCACCACCACCGGTATACACTCAAAGCTCTGTATTTACTTTGCTTTCCTATTTTATTTTCTTATTCGCTGATATGCGTAGGATTTAGCAGCATTGCATAGTCATTTTGGTGCAAATGAAAAAAAATCTGCTACTGCAGCTATCCATTGGAGATGCCGACAGCTACACAGCTCTTTGTTGTGATGGTATTTGCGGCGATGTCTGCTCCCATTGGGCACTGCAGTTTTCTAACACAGAAGTCAGCGGACTTCTTTCCTTTTATTAAGTCATTTTAGATGAATAATGCGATTTAAAATGTGCAAATTATAACATATTGATCCACGGGTGTCACAGTTTTAGACCTTTATAGTACACAAGAACCGTAGGTCTTCTTTAAGCTTAAGATTCAAAGTTACTTTAAAAAGGCTGAAAAAATACATTATATATTGTTTTGGGTTTTTTTTCTCAACAAACAAGCTTGTAAAACCACAGTAGACCTGTGTTATGTGATCTAAGGTCTGTTTAACCCCTTCAGGCACAGACTCCAACGGCTCACGACAGACCGAAGTGGTGAACAAGCAGAGCCAGTTCCTTCCCCCGTCACTGCTGCTGTCGGCCTACCTGGAGAGGATGAGCTGAGACCCCCCAGTGATCCCCCCGTTACCCCCCATTAACCCCTGTTACCCC